>JBBPBX010001557.1:83835-101121 GCA_038048925.1 Garcialebias charrua | reverse complement strand
GGAGCTACGTGCTGTGCTAACTGGGCTAGCATCCGAGCTACTGTAACCGGAGGAAGCCGAACGTGTGGGCGAGCCGAGGGACCGCCGCCTGGAGATTCGAGCTGGGCCGAGCACCGTGGGCGAGCCGAGGGACCGCCGCCTGGAGATTCGAGCTGGGCCGAGCGCCGTGGGCGAGCCGAGGGACCGCCGCCTGGAGCTGGGCTGGCGTCGGAGCTGCGCCTGGAGCTAAGTGCTGTGCTAACTGGGCTAACATCGGAGCTGCGGAGACCGGAGGAGGCCAAGCGCCGTGAGTGAACCGGAGGGACCGCCGTCTAAGCCGGGCTAATGAGCAAACCTCTTCGGACAACAGATCTGATTGCTGCAGGCTGCTGAAACCGTGAGTTCTGATCTAATAACTGCTGATCTGGGTGCTGCACTGCTGGGTCACAGCCACCATCGTTAAGCCTGTGAGCCTCGTGGAAGGGCCACGTGGTTCAGCAAACAAACCAGAGACCTGCTACCATTAGATTACAAACTCTGTAAGTATGACGAGAGGTAAAGGACCAAAGTCACCAGATTCAAAGGGAAACCACTCAACAGAAATGCAAGACCTTAAAACAGAAATGCAAGACTTTAAAAATTCACTCAACTTTATGGGTGAACAAATAGAAAAATTATCAGCAAAAATGGATTCCCAGGTCGGTCTGGTTAATGAAATAAGACAACTGAAAGAACTGATAGTTAGCAAAAACAATAAAATTGCTGAACTGGAACAAAAAATAGATGACTTAGAACAATACACAAAGCAAGACAACTTGGTGATCTCAGGACTTGATGTTAGTAAGTGTCGGACATATGCAAGAACTCTTACTAACAAAGACCCAACTGAGAATGCATCTCAGGAAGAACAAGAGACTCTGGAGGAGCATGTAGTTTCTTTTTTTCAGGGCATGAACTTTGACATAGGCCATGGGGACATTTCGTTCTGTCACACCCTGCCCAGTAAATCACAAAAATTCGGGCCGTCAGTAGTCGTCAAGTTCATTAGCAGGAATACAAAAAACTATGTTATGCAAGCAAAAAAAAAATATGCGGGGAACAAATATTTACATAAATGAACATCTAACAAAAAAATGGAAACATTGCACATCAAGCAAGGTTGTTAAAACAACAAGACAAAATAGCATCAACATGGACAAGAAATGGATACATCTTTATCAAAACAAAAGAAGAGTCTCAGCCTAAAATGATAAAAGAGCTGAAGGATCTGGATGAATTCAGGAAATGAAAAACTACAAATCAATGAAACAACTCACACTCAAAATGGATAAAATATACAGTGAAATGAACAAATACATTAGAACATGACAACATACGAAGACTCAGAACCTAAAATATATAATGTTGAAAATGTGATTGATGCAAATTTTTTTCCTGTAATAAAAGATAGCGAATATTATAATGAAGAGCAGTTTAATGACATCAATATATCAAATGGAGTTCTCTCTATTATTCACTTTAATAGCAGAAGTATAAATGCAAACATATCCAAAATAACAGATTACTTAAAACAGTTAAATAGAACTTTTACGATAATAGCGCTGTCAGAGACATGGCTCAATGATGATAACACAAGTAATATTCACATCGAGGGGTATGAATTATATCATATGAACAGAAATAATAAAAGAGGTGGTGGAGTCGCTCTATTTGTCAATAATGAAATAAAATGTAAATTAAATAGTGAAATGTCAATAATAGTTGATAATATTATGGAAATGATAACAATAGAAATAATAAACAAAAACGATAAAAACATAATAATAAGTTGTGTATATAGATCACCAGGAGCAAATATAGAAATATTCACGGATAAAATCTTGGAGCTAATGGAGAAGAGTTTTAATAAAAATGTTTTTTTGTGTGGAGACTTTAACATTGATATGGGAAATAAAACAGATTCAAATAACATAAGCACATTTATAAACTCAATGTACAGTTTAAATATGTATCTGTAGTGGACATGACCTTGTCCACTTTTAAGACACCTGTGTACTTTTGAACTGTCCAGTGATGACCTTTACTGACCTCTCAGTAAAGCAAGACATTTACTACAAAATCATTCATTTAGCTATAATCTGATAACATAGTCACCAATAAGAGACTATTTCTATCTTTGATTTTAGGCTGATGTGATCAAAAGAATAACTTTTGTCATTTTCATGATGTGTGCTTTTAAGCTGTGTTATTCTGTGAGAGTTAAACTGTGTTCACTGCTATGTTAAAGGTGAAATTGCGGGTCACAGAGACCCGACTGTTTTGTTTAGAAATAAGAAGACAGTTTAATCCGTTGTTTTTCATGAACAAGGCTCCAGCTGCTCTGTCTTTTCCTAAACAATTTCCCTCTGCTGCTGTAACCTTGGGTTCTGATAAGACAAGTGAACTCCTCTCTTTGTGCCTGCTCTTTAAGTTCTAACTGTGCGAGAACGCTTCAGAGAGTTGCTGGGAACTTCCAAAGAGATGTGAACTTTCCCAAGAGCTGGACACGTGTGGTCAAGAGCTAACGACCGGCGTCTTCAGCTAAGGACTGATAACAGGCTGTTATGAGTCTACTTCGAACAAGCCGAGCTCAAAACTTTGTTTATTCCCTCCTGGAATAAGTTTATCTTGAAGTCAGAGGCCTGAAGCTGACATATTCTCTGATGACCAACGCGGAAGCCAGGAGACGTTGAAACGTAAACTAAAACCAGTTTTGGACGTGCTGGGACTAAAGGACTCTGTGCATCTGAAGGCTGGTGTCTTCCCTCTTACCGGGCGGTCGTCAAAAGGTAAAGGAGCTGTTTACAAAACGTACCTGGATTTTAGCAGAAGTCTGATGGGAAGTGTCACTCTGGTCTCATGCTCAGGATAATGTTCTTCTTAAATCTTTCCTCCTATTTCTTTTCCCTCTCAACCTAAGCTGGAAACTATATTTTAAGCTGAAATGCCCCTCAGACTAAATATGTGTAACATCTAATATTTATGTCTGTTGTGTTGAATTCAAGTGTGCTGACGTATTTGAATTGAAAGAAAGTGAAATCATGTCAATCAAGTGTAATGGTGTTAATTTAGTTGGTTTATTTTAAATAAATGATAGTGTCTCTTTGACATATCAAACTAAGTTAACGTGTCCATTGTCACTTAATGGCTCTGTTTATTTATCCATCATAAAGATCACAGAAATATTGGGTAAACTGAAAAAGAACAGAATCCGTGAATTTACTATTCAATCTGAATAAGTAGATTAATTAAGGATAAAGAGGTCAGTATTAATATTGACCTCCTCATAATTCTTACATCTGGTGGCTCGTACCGGTTCTGAAAGTTTATTGATTTCTGTGGTTTCTCATGAACTGTAACGTCATGTTTGCATAAGTGGATCCAAGTTTTAAACTCTGAGGATAATGATTTTGGCTGGAAGTGTTCAAAGCAGGCAGATTCTGCATGTTTTTATCATTTGAAGCTGTGAGATTATTATTGTTTCAACTCTGTTAGACGCTGTTGGAAGCATTCAGGTGAAGTTTTGTCAGCCGTGGTCTGTGGGGGTTCTGGTCCTGTTTCGGTCCAGTTCACGCAGACTCCTGTACAACGCTTTGTTTGACCGCCGAGTCAGAAGCCTGAAAGCTAATTTAACATCTACAAGATTGCTGTTGTGGCATTTTACATGTTAGAGCAGGTCATAGAAGCATATTACTGTAGAACGTAGTCGGATAGTGGTTCTGTTCAGACCCAAGTTTCTGCTCCACGACGAAGTGGACCGGAACCGACCTTTACGCGCTCCGAGTGAGTCCGTGTTTGTTCAACAGCTGCAGTGCTGTGTTACTGAGCGTAACTAAGTTGGCCTGTCTAGGTGTGTTCGCCGCATGTTTCAGAGTTTTGGGGAGTTAAATTGAAGCGTTTGAGTTGTTTACGAGTCTATAAAGTTGTGTTCTGTTGTGCGAGCTAACGTTAGAGCTACGTGTCCAAGTACACGTTTGTTTATGAGCTGTGATTGGATGAAACGAGAGCTGTGAGCTGTCAATCACTCATGTAGCGAACGCTGATTCGCTGTTGTGTGCTGTCAATCACTCGTGGCGAACGCTGATTCGCTGTAGTGGGAACGCACGCCGTTGCGACCAGCCCACTTTGTCGTCATTTCCGGTACTTCATTGGGCGAAGGTAAGAAAACTTCATTTACCATGAACGCTTGGGAATGAACTACATACGCTGTGATTGATTTGTTGACGTCACGTATTTTGTAGCGAGCTCCGCCTCGCTCACGTACGAAGCTGGTGACGCGCTACGCACGCTGCGTTGGCCCGCCCATTCTTGTCGTCATTTCCTGATGCACATTGAGTGACAACAAGCAGTCACATTCACACACACACGGTGAAAAGTGGTTTCACTAAAAGTTTAAACACTCATTTCAAGCCATCTAAACTGTCTAACAACATATATTTGTCTCTGACAAGACCGCAGTTCGAGCGTTTATCACGAACATACTAGAAACTAACTCTAAAAGGTAGTTTTCAGTTAAATACTGAATGAAATAATTCAGTCTCCACGTGATAAATTATGACTCTAAGCTGCCCCCTGTTGGTTAAAAGACGTTGACAGATGAGTTTTCTCAAATACATCATGAGAAGTCAGCATTTTATGGTGAAATTACCAGCTTTAAAAAATTGTTCTGTACACAAACAAAAATTCCTGTTTATTTTAAATAAAATTTTTAGTATAACAGAGGTACAGACAAACAATTTGTGCTCATTTTAAATACTGAAGAGATTTAAAATAACACTCAAAAAGCATCTTTATTTGATTTTCAAATTAAATAAAAAAAAAAAATGATGGAGAACAGAGAATTTCCACATTGAGCTCCTCACATCTCTGAATTTTAAACAGAATTGGTGTGCACAACTGCACACTTTCAGTTAAAAATGGCATTTTAACGTTTTTCTGTGTAAAATTAATGACTCCAGTTTATTTTAAATGAAAAGTTTAAAATAACAAACAAAATTACATGTTTCACTCCAGATAACTGCGGCAACTCAAAAGGTTTTACTGAAACTGAAATACATTCTCTTGGTGCAAAATAAAACAAAATCTGCTAACATTTTAGTGTTAACATTGCATTTATTTGTAATCTTTAAGAAGGCGTTTGAGTGAAAGACAGAAAACATTAAGCGTGGTTTAATAGTAATTGTTTTAAAAGATAGGTCTATTAAGTTAACACGGCCACAAAGGCTTTAACTTACAACATTTTTCATTGAAGGTAAAACCTAAAATAAATAAACAGGTACTGAATGAAGTAAAGACTTGTTTATAGATTACTGGAATAAACCCAGGAAGCTGTTTTAGTTAAATAACTCACCGCTAAGAAAGCATTTATTTGCATACACTATTATAAATACCGTCTTATTGATTCAAACAAAATCAACACAAAAAGATGGGAGATAACAATTATGATCAAGCTTTACAGCTGCTCACAGCAAAGCTTGAATCGTTAAGGCTTAGTAACATTCGCAGAAGAGAAACTTTTCAACAAGAAAAACTTAAGTTAAAACGTGAGATCAAACGAATTCAAAACAAAAAGATGGGAGATAACGATTGTGATGAAGCTTTACAGCTGCACACAGAAATACTTGAATTGTTCAGGCAAGATAACATTCGCAGAAGAGAAAATTTTCAACAAGAACAACTTGAGTTAAAAAGTGAGATTGAGCAATTAAAAATAAAACGGCGTGCTATAAATGGTTTTGATGTTCGTCAACTCCCTGACCCGATCTGGTTAAAAACAAAACCAGAGCGTGAACTACATTACCAAGACAAGGTCAAATCCCACTCGCTGGAGCTGGAAGGGACAAGTTCATCAACTCCCTCTCCTAAAAAAGGCGAGAAGAAACATGTTTTTCGAACTAAAAAACCACGACATGAAGGTGTCCGCTGGAACAATGAGCCAGAGTGGCTCAGACAAGACCCAGAGTACATAAAACGATTTCAAAGGACGAGCACACGTCCTGTCCCTGCACCTCGGACGAAGCTGCCCGAGATAAGCAAAAAACCACAAACGGTGGACGCCCGCTCTTTAAGTGACCCTCCGCGGTCTACACCGAGCAAAGCTCCTGCCCCTGCACTGCGGACTGGACAGTCCGGGAGTAGCAGAAAATCACAGGAGTTCCAGAAAAAAGGCAACATACCTCTATGCTCTGAGGAGATAGTGGACATAAGTTGGTTGTTTGAAAACTTGAATGATACAGAGGATGACCGAACTGGTACATTGAGTGACCTTGTCTTTGATAACTCAGAGCACATGGTTAACTCAGCGCACACTACTACCAACATTGCCATGGATGTTGACAGCAAACCAATTGCTGACACACAACAACATCCTGAAGGTCATGATGCTGACAGCCAACAAGATGCTGACAGTAAGCAAGATTACACAGACAGAGTCACACGTGAACAGAAACGTGGGCCAAGACCTGTGAGGTTTCTGTGTAACTTTATGCAAAGGGGGGTGGCTAAGAAAGCCTACCTGCCCATCACACTGGAAGGTGTCCTTGAGCGTGAAGCCCTCCTGGATGGCAGTTCTGATATAACTATTATGTCGGCCAAGCTGTTCGAGGAGCTGAGGACCGCCGCTAACGGTGTTGACAGGCAAATACCCTTTGAGAAATGTGCTATTAAGCTACAGGGTCTCGCAGAGACGGGAACAACCCTAACAGCTATGGCTATGGTTCACATGAAGATTGGCGAAATGACACTACACCACCCGGTGTACGTGTCTACACTTGACTCATTCCCATTTTTGGTTGGCCAAGATTTTATAAACCGCTTCAACGCGATTATAGATTATGGTCAACAGGAAATGTGGGCAACAGTGAGAAAACCCCTGCCAATAAAAGTGCCTCCTCGTTGTGGTACAGACTGCCTAACCGCAGGTACCGCAGTGGCCACGAGGGACTCCCCAACCGTGGTCACAAGCCCGGTAAGTGAACCTTCAACTACAGGTGAGACAGAAGAGACCCAAAAGTTGGACCAATCTCTGGCCCAACAAGAGAACCTCCTCTGTGAGCTGACACATTCAGCACTCCCTGACCACTACCTACCACAGGTAGTGAAAGGTGTTGAGATCCAAGGATCCCACACCGATGACGCTGTACTGTCCTCTGAGACGGGTAATTCGGCAATCAACCAAGCTTTCAATGAAACCTTGGTTCAAGGGCATCTGAGTCCAGAAGATGACAGTCAACCAAACGCTGACAGTCACTTGGACATCATTGTTGCAGACTACGAGGACCCCTCTTCAGACAAGAAGGGGGCAAACTCACATTACCTACCACAGGTAGAGAAAGGTGTGGAGATCCAAGGACCCCACACCGAGGCTGCTGTACTGTCCCCTGGGACAGGTAAATCGGCTATCAGCCAAGCTTTCAATGAAACCTTGGTTCAGGAGCATTTGAGTCTAGAACTAGTCAGAAATGACATAGTTTTTACCGACTCAAAGAGCCTCTCTTCAGTCGAGAGGTGGGAAGACGCACACAACGACAGTGACCCGTCGCAGTCTGTACAATCAGACACACCAGCGATTGCGCCGACAGTTGTGACACACCTGAATTACACGGAAAGAGGTAAACGTAAGAAGATACGTTGGCCAAATCCTAAACGATTCCTGTGTACCGTCTTCTCTCAGCTGCGCGAACAGCTTAAACTAAACGGTGGCATCCTAACTTGTGCCCATGGACGGACGTCCTCACCTGTGTTCGTGGTCCCCCATGACCAAAGGGGGGTGATGTTAGGCCATGCCAAAGACAAAGATTTGAATGTACACCTCAGAAACACTTTTGCTTTCGCCCAGAAAAACCTGGAAAGATCTGCTGAAGGACGTAAGGCGTACTATGACCAGAAGGCCTCTCACAATGAACTCCAAGTGGGAGACAGAGTCTGGTACTATACGTTCGCCCCAGCAACCGGGAAAGGAGGGTCCGAGACCGGAACTCTCGCCCGCAAACTAATGCCCAGGTGGACTGGACCTCATCTGATAACAGACAAAGTGTCCTCAGTCGTCTACGAAATCAAAATCAGCAAAGGCCGCAAAGAGCCAATTGCTAAATGGGTACATCGAAATCAGATCAAACCTTACAAGGCGTTCAATGACTCCACAAAAGACAAAGATCTCACAAACACACCGACTTCATGGGATAATAAGGTCGTCCAAACACAAGTTAGTAAATAAACTAATCAGGTTTAAACTACCGTATTTCCCACCCTATAAGTCGCATTGTCCAATTTGAACTTAGAAACGCTAAGCCTAAAACCCACAACAAAAAACTAACCTTAACAACCGTTTAAATCCACGAGATTTAATTTGACCTCGGTCATAAAGTTGAGACCTGTTTTTCTTGTGTGTTGCACTTTGGAATCTGACGACAAGAGTGTGTCGAAGCAGTGAAACGTTGTTTCCTTGTTGTTTAGTCATTACTGTTGTCATTAGTTGAGATATTGTTTGGTTCTGAACACTCCCAGCCAAAAAGGTTTTGTATTAACATTGGTTAATGAATGATATGGATTTAACTATGCCAACATGCAGTTCGTTTTGTTAAATCTCAATCGTCGAAGAGTCAATGTAGTTTAAAGCTACTCAAGGTACAATAAACTACACTGGTCTCAATTTCTAAATTGAACCGATTCGATCGTTTCTATTCTAGATTATCTATTCATTTTGATGAGTCTCGCCATAGACTTCAAAATTTATTAGGAATACCAAATCCTACGTCGTTCGTCTAAAAGACAACAGACATTTAGATCAAACTATATTTCATTTTTATTTTAGTTTAACCTAAACTAAGTAATGAATGGAGGAATAGTTTGGAATTAGAGGCCTTCGTTACAGAAGCCCTCCAAAATTTTATAGGTACAAATCCCTATATCTAAATTTTACAGAATTGATCCACCCCTTAATTGGTAAGTGTAGCTGATCTAAACCATGATAGCTTACATACCAGGTGCATATAGGTAAGGCTTAATGTAAAATCCCAATCATAAGCCCACCTTAAAAACCACATAAATGCATGACACATAGAACCAGAGTGGCACGGACTGGAAACCAACCAGCCTCCAACCATCGATGTGGGGACCTGCAGCTCCAACGCTTGGTCTTCAACCTTCATCCAAGGGCCGCCTCCTCTGCGTCAATCGAGGGATCCCCTCTACATGCTGATTATGAAAACAATTGTTGCTGATCATTCAACAAAACTAATCGTTGGGGATTTACTGCTGTGGAATTACCGCTGTGGATTATAAGACTTTGCTTTCCAAGGGATCACAGACTTTGTTTTCCAAGAGTTAACAGACTTTGTTTTCCAAAGGATTAAAAGCTTTTCGCAATGGGATTACCTACGAACAGTATGGAATTTCCAAAAACTTTATGGGATTATAATTTTTGATTTTTTTTTTCCACTTGCTGGATTACTTCAAGATCAAAGACAGTTCAAGGTTTCCTTTCGTGTTGGACCCCATCCCCAAGGACTGGCGATGGCTTCCAAAAGGGGGGAGATGTAGTGGACCTACCCAGGGTCAAATTAAGGTTTTTGAACTGTCCAGTGATGACCTTTACTGACCTCTCAGTAAAGCAAGACATTTACTACAAAATTATTCATTTAGCTATAATCTGATAACATAGTCACCAATAAGAGACTATTTCTATCTTTGATTTTAGGCTGATGTGATCAAAAGAATAACTTTTGTCATTTTCATGATGTGTGCTTTTAAGCTGTGTTATTCTGTGAGAGTTAAACTGTGTTTCACTGCTGTGTCAAAGGTGCAATCTCGGGTCACAGAGACTTCTTTTAATTTTGTTAATTCAAATGTTATCAAATGAATAATTTTATTTGTAAGAGCATCAGTACATTTTAATGTCAGATAAATCAAATACTCTGCTTAATTCAAAATGTTGTACATGGAGGATTTCTCCTCTCCTCTCGAACTTGCATGTGAAGATAAAAGGAACACTTTATCTCATTCATTTTAGCTTGAGCTCAGGACAATCTAGACACCCAAAGACTTTTGTTTTTGTCCTATTTAATAATCAAGCTATTATCATTAATAGGTCCCATATGTGATGCTTAATGACGTTGTTTTAATCAAACCAACAGTATTTTGTTAAAGTGTTAAAGCAAAGGAATCAGTTTTATGATAAAATGCTGACATCTGAAACTAACACTTTATCTTTCTGACAAACTAATCTTTTGACCCCCTTTCAACATGTTGATGTCATCCTCACATCAACTTATGATGCCATTCGGCCAATCAGAAAGAACACATTTTCTGGGTCACGTCTCAGTTAAAACCTTCACATCTTACTTTCTCTTAGAAAGTCTGCTGGAGTAAGCCTCAAACTATGGTCTTCTCCAAAGAACTGATGATCGTCTAGTCAACACGCTAATGACCATGTCATTCAGTTAAAGACTTATAACATGCCAAGTTATAAGCCATCTTCAACAGCTGAAAAGCTCTCTTTTATTGACATTCCTTTAAGGAACGTCTTATCTTGAACAACAGCACCAGGAGCTGCCGTTACTTTCGGTTCGAGTCAAGGCGCACGTCTGGAGACGCTGAGAATGGTAAACGAACTGACCAAACTGGACCGAGGGAGACTGACCATCTTCACGAGGTAACAAGTCGTCAAATGCTTTGCCAAGGGTACCAACGTGTAGCTTTAATCGGCCGGAGAACTGCCATGTTTCTGGTTAAAACACATCAAGATAACTCCCTGACTCTTAACTTTTCTTCCTCCATAAATCTTTCCTCCTTTTCCCTTTCCCTCTCAATCTTAAGCTGGAAACTATTTTAAGCTGAAATGCCCCTCAGACTAAATATGTGTAACATCTAGTATTTATGTCTGTTGTGTTAAATCAAGTGTGCTGACGTATTTGAATTGAAAGAAAGTGAAATCATGTCAATCAAGTGTAATGGTGTTAATTTAGTTGATTTATTTTAAATAAATGATAGTGTCTCTTTGACATATCAAACTAAGTTAACGTCTTTGTCACTTAATGGCTTTGTGTATTTATCCATCATAAAGATCACAGAAATATTGGGTAAACTGAAAAAGAACAGAATCCGTGAATTTACTATTCAATCTGAATAAGTAAATTAATTAAGATAAAGAGGTCAGTATTAATATTGACCTCCTCATAATTCTTACATTTGTAAACCTCTGCATATGATGAAAAGACAGATTATGGCGTGCAATGATTGATCCTAATGGCAGCATGTAAAGAGAAAAGAGAACTGGCCCCAGAATGGATCCCTGTGGTACGCCAGAGGTCAGAGGGTTTGATGAAGAGGAGCACAGATCACCTATCATGACAGAAAATGTTCTGTCTGTTAAAGGTGGGGTATGTAACATTGCAATGTAGTCTGTAACTTTTCAAACAATATATTTTTAACATATTTCTTCACTCTGTCACTATCTATTGACAGACTGATGTTAGACAAAGTAATCTCTGAAAAAAACTATAGTCCCCTTGCTTCTCTATCAGCATTTATAAAAACACTGAAAACACAAGAGTGACCCGGACAATGACCAGCCAATAAAAACAGAGTTGTTTGTCACGCCCCAACCCACGCCCCCACCTGTCCCAGCCGCAGCTCGTTCTCATTCAAAGGATTGCAAAGCGATGCAGGACTGTTTTTTATGTGACACAAAATGTATTAAATATCCCTTCTTTATCCCAGAGCTGGACTTTTATTTAGTTTTTTTGCCAAAAGTCAAGTGATCGCTTCATCCTTCACTGACAGACATGAGGAAATGGATTTGTCACGACTCACGAGCGAATTAAAACATGTCCAACGTTGCTTCGTGAACCTCTGCTGATTTCTTCTGGTTTTTGTGTTGTTGGATGAGTGATTCATGGTTTTATTATATTTTTTAAACAGTTATATTATCATATAAACACAGAACTTCGGAGCGCAGAGACAGGACATGTACTGGGGGCGGAGCATTCCAGACATTCCAGACCAGCGCTGACAGACATGAGGAAGTCACGAGCGAATTAAATCATGTCCAAACGTTGCTTCGTGAACCTCTGATGATTTCTGCTGGATTTTGTGTTGTAGGACTAGCGCTCCATGGTTTTATTTTATTTTATTAGAAGGTTTTATTAACATAAACACAGAATATCGCAGCGGCTCTGAGCAGACAGCAGCAGGGGGCGGAGCAGATCCCAAGTTCACCAGAGCACGGACTGTGCCATATATGGCTCTGAGGGGAGGGAGCAGAATGCTTTTCTGCGCTGAAAATATTTCTAAGTCCCAGAGTGTTCAAAAATCGCAGACCATACCTTTAAGTATGATCCGAACCACTCAAGCACAGCTCCCTGGAGGCCAACCTGCTGAGACAAACGGGTGAGTACCTGATGGTCTACGGTGGTCTTCATGCTTAATAATCCAGCTAGAAAATCCTACAAAGTTAAGTCAGGTCATCTGGACAGTTTCTTTTTGATGGTTTTTAACCACTTTGGCCATGGGTGCATCAGAGTCGACAGAGTGGAGAGGGTGGACTCCAGAAACCATTTTATCACCATCAAACTGGTTGGCCCACTATGTGAGTGTGTTGCTTATGGGACTGTTTGTTGTGGCTCCTCAGACTGATGGAAGTCTTTTGGTTGAAAGACAAAATGTTTCAACACAAAGAAACCTTCCAGAGGACCTGACTGAACTTTGTTGGATTTTTTACCTGGATTATTGAGCATGAATTTGATGGTTTGAATCAGTAACATGTTGTTTTTGTATGCAAGTTCAATACATGGCCTAGTTTTTGGATGTAGCTTTTGTACTTGACAACCAGCAATAAATCTTATTCACAAATTTTATCAAATGTATTTTCAATAATATGCTACAAATGGTTTGAAGTTGAGTCTGTTTCCAGATTCACGAGGTATTCTTTGCACTTGTGAACCAATAATTGTGTGAATTGTGTGTCCTTGAAGCACCATTTGTGCTTTACAAATGTCCTGCAAAACACAATGAATAGCTAGTGACACAATACGTCACCTGGAAAAAAAAAACTGAACAAGTTTCAGAACTATGAAAAAAAAAAAAAAAAAGAAAACCCAGCAGAAAGCATCAACAGTCTTTGATATGCTAATTATTTGTTTTTGGTATTTTTAATTATTGAAACCTAAAAAAAGGATTAAACATAAAACCTTTTTTTTAATCATATTTTTCTTCTTTCATTGTAAGCTAGAAATAATCACACTTTAAATGCAAAAGCATTTTAATTATTATGGATACACATACACATTTTTCTCTTCATATTTGCAGTAAGTCTGTTGTCTACACAGAGGAGAGGAGCCAGTTGAGGTTGCATCGGGCATCTGGTAAGGATGCCCCCTGGACGCCTCCCTAGGGAGGTGCTTTGGGCATGTTCAACTGGGAGGAGACCCCGAGGAAGACCCAGGACACGCTGGAGAGACATGTCTCTCGGTTGGCCTGGGAACGCCTTGGAATCCTCCCAGAAGAGCTGGAAGAGGTGCCTGCGGAAAGAGATGTCTGGGCTTCCCTGCTCAAGCTGCTGCCCCCGCGACCTGACTTCGGAACAAGCGGAAGCTGATGGATGGATGGATGGATGGATGGATGGATGGAGGCAGAATTCTTTGTCATGTTTTATGTAGATAAGGTGCAACGGAGTAAATCAACAACTGTGATTTTATTTATTTATTTTTTACTCATAGATGCGTAAGAATGAGCACAGAACCTGTTTGTGAACTGTATTTATTGTGTGCGCCTCTTTATGTAGAGGTATTTAGAAAATGGATCTGGATGTTTGATCAGACTTTTTTTCATTCATTCAATTCAACCTTTATTTATACAGGCTAGCCTCGTTGAGTCACGGGGACTCATTTACAAGAGGGACCTGTCTCACTCACACCAAACAACCATCCACTCTCACACTCACACCTAGGGTCAATTTAGAGTCACCAATCAGCCTAACTTTGATCGGAGGTAACTGCTTCTAGTAAAGGTGTAAAAACTGACCTGACACACAAATAAATACAATTCTCAGCTTTTTTCAAATATTTAAAATGCAGTTAAACAAACTAAAGGAAATAAATTAACCAAAAGGGAAAACACTGACTGTGACACAGCTCAGAAACAAACCACCCTAACACCCCCAGGATACCACAACTGACCTCTGATGACTTATCTTGAATGTGGATTGCAAAATTGTTATACCTTTCAATTCAACATTTTGTTTACTCACAATTTTAAGTTTAGACATTGAACCTCTGATCAGTGCTTCACTGACAACTGAGAGACCCCGACAATAATACAGAAATGAAATATTTTGATATAACTGGTTATCGTTCTTTGTAAGTGACTTTAAGTGGAAATATCCTCTTAAGCTCTTCCTAAGGTGATTGAGCATCTGAACCTTTTATTGATTGAAAAGCCTAATGGACTAAACTAATAATACATAGAGCATCGTTGCATGAAGCTGAAATCTTTTTGAGGATGAAAGGTCTCACATAATGCAGCCAAGTCCTAATGACTCAGAGTGGTTTAAGCCCCACGGCAGAAGAGATCATCATTTAAGTTAAACCCCCTTTTTAACACGAAACCAACCACAGAACAGTAGGACGGTTGCTTTCAAACTCCCAACATGGACTCTGGAGATAGCTTAGCTCTTCGGATTGCAACGTGTCAAACTGCATGTATGAGTGGGACGTGTGTGAATTTAAATGTACTTTGCCTTCGTGTGTGTGTGACAGCGCAACGGTGGTAAGATGAATATTTCCTCCAAGCTGACTGTCCATACTACTTGTGTAAATCATCTCTGCCACTCAACAGCCATCCTCCATGCAGAGCCTCATTAGTCTAACCACATTAGAGCTCCTCTTCACATACAGCCATCCTCATGAGCTGTTGGTCATGCACAACTCCCAGCAGATGCTATGGTTTCCCCTCCACAATAGTCACCAGACCCTGAAGATTGTCAGTCTGTTTCACTACAAAAATCTACAAAATATGTTTGCACAGTAACTCACACGTAAGGTTACAAAGGTGTAGCCAGCTATACAGTAATCTGGACCTCTGCAAGAACCACTATAAAAGACTCTCCGAGCCAAAGTACAGAATGTCCTCAACTAATGGGTTTATTGGGGGGTGGGAAGAGATTAAAGGGGCCATAAATACAGCCTGGAATGTGGAAAAATGGTTTAGTGGTTTATGAGACCTTATAGTTTGTAGAATTCAAAAGAAAAGAGTACATTTGTAAGCTAGTCGGCTGCATGTCTTTAGAATCAAGTCTTTGAAGCACTCACATCAAAGCTATTGGAAGTTTTTTTTAATGTATTTTCATTTTGAACTTTTACTTTAGTCATGTGGATGTGTGAAAAGCACCATGATCTTAAGCATCCCAATTACTCGATTTAGCTTATTTTGCTTAATTGCTGATGAAAGACGTTTCCTTTTAGTTTAGTACAGAGCTTCTGTTAATGTTTGGTCGTGATGCTGAAAATATTATAACTGAAAGCAAAAGTATGCTTTCTGCTGTCCTGGAAACGAGTGAGCGCAGGAAGAGAACATAGTTGGTACACTTTCCTCTTAAGCCACAAAAAAAAAAAAAAAAAAAAATGGATAAAACTGTTCCCAACAGGAGTTGTAATTTGTGGCCGGAGTGTAATCCGCACCAAGCATACTAATGTGCTTTAAATGGTATTTCTGCATCACACGTGCTGATTATGAAAACTAATGATCATAAATCTGGATAGCCTGTGCTGGTGTGTGCGTGTCGAGAAATGCACGCATTAAAAATGGTTAGTTTTCATTTCTGTACCTGCTGTGTGTACTTTTCTTCATCTGCCTTCAGCTATGCAACAAGAATGGGGAGACTCCCTTCTCACCAATCCCACTATTCCCCACAGCCTTTCCTTCCTGCAGCAGAGAATGTGAGAAGATGTGACTCATGCTGGGGTGAAGCCTCTTCTCTCATCCCACTTTCCTCTTCTCTGTTTTACTATCTCTCTGTGTGCACCAGTCATCTGTTTATGTGTCTGGCTCTCTTGCCTTGACGGGCTGACTTGAAAGTCGCAGTGGCACCTTTGCCCCCAGGCCAAAACAAGGCTTGATGAGAAAAGGCACACTTTTCTCCCTCTTTTTCCTCCCACATGGTCACCACTTCCTGTGTGGGGTCTACAGTAGGTATTTCTGCCTATTGCCTAGAACGATGATTGGGTGTTTAAAGTAAAGGATTGTTTGCATAACAACATTGCAAACACACATTTATGACCTTTATTTTGGAGCTTGAAAACACTCTAGAGACCATCTTTTTACTTGAAGATACTTCAGTCCATTGACAAGATTTTTTTTACTATTCATAAAATTGCTGAAAATATTTATATTTTATCATTTAAATATGTTCGTTTTTGCAAACAAAATGATAAATCACTTTAATTTTGCTTTAAAAGTGATTTTGAACTTCAAGCCGTGCTTAATCATGGGAAATCCGATTACACACGAATGCACCATCTGTGACGTAGTGAGAGGCAGAGGGCTCTGGTCTCTTTAATAGCGGACAATTTAAAACCAGGCAAATTTATTCATTCAACCTTTATTTAGTCAGGTAAATTTCATTGAGCCTCGTGGACTCATTTACAAGAGAGACCTGCTACAAACTAAAGAATGACGAACAGCAATGGTAGAATTTCCTTAAACAATTAACAATAGAAAAACATAAGAGAGAAATACAGATTTTTTTTAAACAAAGTATCAAAAACTAGCAAAACATTATAAGATTTATTATTATAATTATAATTATCATTATATTATGTTATTATTATTATTATTATTATTATTATTATTATTGTTATTATTATATATTATGTAATCATTATTATAATTTAGGAATTTATGTGAAGATTTGAGCTATTTGTCTCCATTTTGGGAAGCAGAAAATAGTTTGGGTGATGGAACAAGAAACAATAGGATCTAATTTAGGTCTGATGCTGTATCAAACTTACCTTCATGTGGGGCTGCTCATACCCGTGCACCGTGACAAGCCCAGAGCTCTGCCTCACACTCTGCACACTACGTCACAGATGGTGCGTTCGTGTGTAATCGGATTTCCCATGATTAAACACGGCTTGAAGTTCAAAATCACTTTTAAAGCAAAATTAAAGTGATTTATCATTTTGTTTGCAAAAACGAACATATTTAAATGATAAAATATATATATTTTGAGCAATTTTATGAATAGTAGAAAAATCATGTCAGTGGATCTTTAAA
>JBBPBX010001557.1:72951-83816 GCA_038048925.1 Garcialebias charrua | reverse complement strand
CATGTCAGTGTGGCTTTAAGGCCGCCACATACTCGGGCGTACTTCACTCCGCAGAGATCCATGCATAACCGAGGCAGACTCAACGAGGTCTGGAAGATAATGTCCGCGAGCCATGTCCATGCAAACATTTTTTTTACGTCTGCGTACTCTGTGTTGCACAATAAACTGCCCGGCAACAAGCGGTTTTGTATGCGACACCAATGCATTAAATCCCCCTTCTTCATCCCTGGTCTGGTTTAATGGCCTTTTCTTTTGGTTGTTTGTTTTTATGCCAAGAGGCAAGCGATCTGTTCCTCCTCGTCTGTTGACGCAATGACCGATATTGTGATAAATGAAGGAATTTGTCACGAGAGATTTAAAAGCGGGTCCAGCGTGGCTGCAGGAGGGTCTGGAGATTTTACGCTGGACCGGTCTGATGTGTGGGCTGCAGGGCCAGCGCTCTCTGTTATTTAAATGTTTTATGAACTTTTTATCAACAACATATAAACACTGCTGCAGTGTATACACTCAAGTATGACGTCTTGACCATCTGTTGACAGTGCGTGCGGAGTCCGCACAGCTCACTGAGTTCACATAGTATGCCCAAATACATGGGAGTTTAAAGCAACACAAAGGTTGTTTTGTGTTGTTGCTTGTTGATTTTCAGAAAAAAACAAGGAAAAAAATTACGTTGAAAAAGCTGGTTTGAAATACAGTTTCTAGAATAGGTTGCAAACAAATTGCTGCATTACTGTTGAAGCATCGGATCTCCAGCATTTTATGACCTTCAAAAAATGTCAGCAGTCTCGATAAACTGAAACTGTAATCCAGCAACAGCAGTACGTTGAAGAGTTCCAAACAAATGCTGCAACGTTTTAATAGGTTTTACTGAATAACCAGCTGCTCACATGATCAAGGATCATGTGAGCAGCTGGTTTCAGCTGTCATCAGCCAACTGGTTGATCCACTGTGGGAGGGTGCTATTTATAAGACTGAGCTGAACACAGCCTCTCAGACTGAGGAAGTCTTTCGGACGAAAGACGAAACGTTTCTACAGTTTTTTTTTTTGCTTTGTTTTGTTTTGTTTTTTGAATGTCCAGAGGACCAGACTTAGCTTTTTGGGATTTTTCTACCGGGATTATTGAGCATGCATCAGTGTACACAAGATACATTTCTTTATTACAACCAATAATTCAGTTCATGATGTCACTGATGTCTAAACGGTATCCCAACAATCAAGCTCTTTGTTTTACATAGAGTTATGTAGACCATTAAAAAATTGAAAGGCAAGCCATTACATGCCAATGGACTTTGCACTGTTGGGTTGGATAATTGGACTTTACGAACAAATAATTGACGGTCTAATTGTTTAATGGGCAACCAATCAGGCCACTTTCATGTTCGTATTCAGTCCATTCACACAAGTGCTGAGATTTTATCAAGCTGAAACGTCAAGCCAGCCTCCCTCTGTGTCTGAGCATGCTGTAAAAAGCTTAATACAGCACAGCACTCTTCACAACTAACTATCCATAAAGAAGCTGCAGCACAACTCAGCTCTTTGTACACACATCTCCTTTAATTATGGGGTTTATATGCAAACAGTGCAAACATGAATAAATAAGTGTGGGTAGGGTGGGACTAATGCTTTTATGGAGTGTGGGATTCAGCAAGGTCACTGTGGACAAGGTGCACAATTTCTGACGTGCATTCTGAGTAGAGCAAAATAGTTTGCTTCATATAAGTGTGTTCTTTGTTTTGCAGGAAAACAAATGCAGCCTAAAATTGCAATTGTTAATAAAAACACAAATTGAATTTCATACAATCAAGGCTGGGTAATTGTATAGGACATTATTATGACTTAATGAAGTCTAAAGTTTCACAAGGTGAACTAAATATTTTTATTTCATTGTTATAATTACAGTAGCAGGGAGTAATCAGATGATGCAGCACACTAGCTGTACTGTACAGCCTGTAAGCCAAATAGCTTGCTCGCCAGTGCATTGTGCCACAGGGGAGGGCTATTTAAGATTCAAGCAGTGTGTCAGACAGAGAATAGGAAAAGCCTTTTTGTGTCCATGAATACCCAGGCAATCAAGGCATCAATTATTCAAGCTGCACGCAGAGAGAAACCATTGCAAGCTGTCCATCGGCACGTCATCCCAAGACTCCTAATGTAGTACAGACAGCAGTAGAGCAATACAGATGGAACAAAGCTATTAGAAACAAGACGATGCATGGAGAGTGCTGCACAATTAGTTACACAATAGTCATGGTAATAAGTTAATCAAACCCTGGTTTAATCAAGGTGTGCAGTCAAGTGGCCCTTAAAGGTTCAGTCTGCAGTTTCTGTAGAACAGCAGCACTTAGAAAAAATTTCAACAAGCAAAGCATTCTGATCCCTCCCCCTCAGAGCCATATATGGCTCTGCCCCCTTGTGGTCTGTTGAAATTTGAATTCAAGCTCTGTTTTTATTGGCTGATTCAAATTCAAGCTCGGTTTTTATTGGCTGGTTACAAACTTTGTTTTTATTGGCTGGAAAATGGCGGGTCACTTTTTCTTTTTAGAAATGCTTATTTACCACCTGGAGAAGCAAGGGGACAATATTTTTTTTAGTTTTTTCAGAGATTACCTCTCTAACATCAATCTAGTGACAGAGTGAAGAAATATGTTAAAATATATATTGTTTGAAAAGTTACAGACTACATTACAATCTTACATACCCCAGCTTTAAACACATATGAAAGCATCAATAAAACAGCATTTGGAGCAGTTGTTGCATAAATTCCTCCATTGTTAAAAAAAGCATTATTGATTAGCAGCATTGTAATTCAAACTGTTCAGCTTCTCATCTCTAAGAAATATTACAAAATAACATGCATAGTACAAGAAATTAAAATATATGATTCTTGAATATTACTCGGGTTTTTTGAGTCCTCATAGCAAAAGAAAATGTTATGACTCCTATTTGAAAGCTGCTTGCTGACATGTATTGCATTGCATTCTTGTACATTAACACAATGGGTACAGGTGGTATTGTTGTTGTGGTCGTTTCTTGAAGTAGACAAAGACTGTAAGCTGGAATGGTAGTTTGCATAATTATGTTTGTAACCCAATTAAGTTTGAAAACGGGTAAAATGTAGAAATCAATGCACTATTGAAATGCAATTAAATATGGCTACAAATAATTACTTGTTGTTTGTTGTACTGCATTTGTTCACTACATCTGAAGGAATTTACAACTAAATAGACTTTTTAAAGCTTGCACATGTGCAAAGACTGCTGCACCAGGATTTTTTTTTCCATTTATAGATGGCCTCCCTTCACACCTTATAGCCATCCTCTCACTCCAATATGTATTTTTTTTATTTTTTTATTATTATTATTATTTTTTTAATAGAGAGAAAGAAAGAAAAGAGAAAGTGAGACAACAAAACAACAATTATCCACAAAAAGAGCACAAGGCAAACACACCAAACCTCCGTCCACAATCCTGCAAAGCACATGACAGAACACAGCAACGAAACATACAAGCATAAAGACTGATAATATTCATGACCTTGCAGTAGATTTCTATAAATACACATACCCATACCTACAAATATATATACAGTATACATACATATATATTTATATTCATTTATATACCCATCTACATATATCTACATATACATCCCTGCATCCATTTGTGTGTGGTTGTGAGCATGCATAAGTGAATAAGGTTCCTCCAATAGAACATTTAGTAGCGATTGTGAAGCATCAGAGATCCGTCCCCCCAAAGCCCGAGACAGACGAAGGGGCGATCAAAGCCCAAGACCCCAGGAAGGACCCCGAGCCCAGAGTCCCCAGGACCACCCGAACAGGACGAGCCACTCGTCCACTCCCCAGATCCGACCAAGTGGAAGAACCGGACGAACCCCACCAGGGACCACACACAATGACCCCCCGGGGTCAACAGCGACAATACACAGGCCCCCGCCGGAGCCCGCTGCACCGACGTAGCCCCAGGGCCGGTCACCGAGGCCCGGGCACCGGGGACGCCCATCCCTCAGGTCCAGACCCGACAGGACCAGAGGACCCGAGCCCCACCAGGCAGCCACCAGGCCGAGCCGACAAACGCCCAAGCGCCCAGCCCCAGATAGTGAGGGCCCCAAGCACGCCCGCAGGCAGAGGAACACCCACCAGGGGGCCACGTGGCAGGAGCGCGACACTAGGTAGCCTCAGA
This sequence comes from Garcialebias charrua, assembly GCA_038048925.1. Classification (NCBI taxonomy): domain Eukaryota; kingdom Metazoa; phylum Chordata; class Actinopteri; order Cyprinodontiformes; family Rivulidae; genus Garcialebias; species Garcialebias charrua. The sequence goes on along the minus strand of JBBPBX010001557.1, from coordinate 79,615 downwards.
AGTATCAGAGAGGGGGCAGTCCAAGTCCCAGCCTGACACTTAAACATTCATACACAGACACACTCATTCAGACCCACCCTCATCCTCACCCTCAGTCACAGAAAGACAAACAATAACGACACGCTCCATTCATAATCCCGATGCACACTCTATACCCCCTAGGTCCAAGACATGTACCTGCTCCCTACATGGGGCAGCCCACATCCAAACCCAGGAGGTAGGCCCATTCATTTACCAGGATTTTCAATACTTGAAGTACAGTACATAAGCTCTGTCAGCTGCCTAACACTTTTAGTTTTTGTTGTGTTTTTGGCTGATCATTTCCTAAGCGGTCGCCACAATAAGTGGACTCACATGAAGCTTTGGCAATTGTTTTATACCAGATGTCCTTCCTTACACAACCACAGACCACCAAGCAATCACTATCATCTAATGCATCCAGGGAGCAGCTGGGGATGGGGTAAAGGGCTTTGTTCAGGGGCTCACAGTCAGGTAAAAGAGAGAAATGCAGACGTGGGTGCTTCAATTTTCCCACCCAAATGTTGACGTTTGAACATGCAGCCTCCTATTTGCAGGCTTGCCTTCTCTAACATCTGTGTCCAATACATATGAAAGATGAAAATCACATTCATCTGTGTAAGATTTATGCAACTGAAGCATTTATCGGTTTAATATGTATGTTTTTACTGGTTTAACTCTTAAATCATAGATGACGCTAAGTATGAGAAAAGTTGGGAAGGCTGTGGTCTTGGTCACTTGGGCTGTGGCAGATGGAACATTTGTGTGGAGCTGAGAGCATGATAGAGATGAGCTGAGATGGTGACTGAAATGTATGAAAGGCTACAGAGGGAAGAAAAAAAACAATGGAGATGGAGTTAGTGTGGTGATGCTAACCAGACAACCTATCATTCTCATTGTGGTTATCAAATCTGAGTGATGCTTGGTCAAAAGTCAAAGTCAACTTTATTGTCAGAACTGCAATATGTACAGGACATACACAGGATTGAAATTGTGTTTCTCTCAGTCCCTCGGTGCAACAGTAACCATTTAAACACTAAAACACTGAAACATTTAATAAACATAAGCATAAAATAGTAAAAGTGTAACACTGTCCTGAGTTTTTGCATAGTAGTATAAAAGTATGAAAATTTACACCAACACTAAAACACTAAACATTTAATGAACATAAGCATAAAATGAAATAATAAAAGTGTAATACTGTCCTGAGTTTTTGCATAGTAGTATAAAAAGTATAAAAAGTATATCTATAAAATAAACTGAAGGTTCTAGCATTGACATTTGCAAAGAGTGGCAAAGCAGCATATGAGTTAATGTACACAGTATATGTATGAGGTAGTTGATGTTGGTATAGAGGCAAAGTGGCATATGCAGTAAGGCACATAAGGCACATTGGGCATCCTTAAATAAGGCTAGTCAGAGAATACTGTATATGTATCAGCAGTAGTGTAGATATAAAAGTAGTGTAAATGTAAACAGTAGTAATAAATGTAAACAGTAGTAATAAATGTAAACAGTATTAATAAATGTAAACAGTGAATGTAAACAGTAGTATGACTATAGGCAGTAATGTAATACAAACAGTGCAAATATGAGAAGTAGTGCAAACTGAATGAGCACATGACTGAGAGTTTAGTGAATAACCCGTTTGATGACACAGAGTCCAGTGTTAAAATCTTTGTGTTGTGTGGTAATGTGTGAGAAAGTTTTTTGTGTTAAGGCAGTTCAAATGGGAGGGGAGGCAGAGCAGGCAGAGTGTTTAGCATCCTGACTGCCTGATGAACAGAGCTGTCTCTCAGTCTGCTGGTTCGAGCCTGGAGACTTCTCAGTCTCCTCCCTGATGGCAGCAGTCTGAAGCAGCTGTGTAGTGGGTGTGTGGGATCACCTGCCATGCAGAGGGCTTTCCGAGTGAGGCTACTTTGTTCCATTTTAATGCATCATTTTAAAAGTGCTGGGTCATGGTTCAGGATGGCTTCAGTGCAAAACAACAGTAACAAACCTTAAAGACTGGTTAGTGACTATGAATGTGAGTGAATACATGCACAGTTGCCCCCATATCATATTAGGCATTACCGTAAGTGAACATGGTGTTTCTGTTTGTGGTTAGGCTGATGGCTTCTTTTTTAGTTCCGACCTTTTGTGGTCAAAATTGACCAAAATCAACTGAATGACAGACCCACTTTGCACTCTTTACAATATACATGTATAACGTTAACTAGAACAGTCTTTCTGGTCTAAAAATGCTAAGTCTGGTCCTCTGGACATTCAAAAAACAAAACAAAACAAAGCAAAAAAAAACTAACTGTAGAGACGTTTCGTCTTTCGTCCGAAAGACTTCCTCAGTCTGACCTCAATTTGTGACCACCTAATGTGGATTTTCCTTATTGTAAAACCCAAGTATAAAATGTTAAAGGTTCCAATAAGGACCATAGGCGTAGCCAGGATTTTATGAGGGGCGGTTTGTTTGAAGAAAAAGTGGACTCTGATTGGTTCATTGGCGGTGGTACATGTTACTTCAAACGTGTAAACAAGCTAATTAGAAAAACATGGACGCTCCGTTTCAGGCTTCCTGTGAGTAACTGTAACCCCTTTCATAAGACAGCTCAGTCTGGGCCTGATGCATGTTCAGTCCTCCAATGAGCATTCAAAAAAAAACATGAAGACGGATTGGCGAGTAAATTTTACTCTCCTCTGATGCACCGTTGATCCGCGAGCAGAGGTAGTATCAGGCCCGGATCTGTCGACTTGTGAAAGGTGTGGGGGTGTCTGCGGCTTCAAACTGATTTGAATAATGACGTACTATCCCACGTACTCTCCCGGCGCCCACTGTTGCACTCTATTTAAATGTGTAAACAAGAACATGACATTTGTATTTCGCTTGCGCATCACTCGCTATTCTTTGCCGAATCTTTTTCTTTTTTTATTGATCATCACGGAAATGGCTAATTGGGGTGATGCCGAGACCCGTGTACTTCTGTCTCTGCGCGCAGAGGAGGAAATTAATAAGTGACTTACCGGTACAGTGAAGGATGGGGCCCTTCTGGAGCGGATTGCTGTACTGATGCGAGAGCAAAAAAAAAAAAAAGCATTCGGATAAGCACAACGATGTTCGCTAGCGTCGCCATGTTTGTTTACAGACACCTCTGCAGTCCCACTTTAAACACGCAGGCACCACGTCCTCTGAGCTGCAGATTTTCACCACGCCTCTTTTCAACCCGCGCTGCAAATCGTTTTGTGAATGCTCCATTGAGGGCGGGCCGTGGCCGGATTCAACTTTGTTTTATGAATGACCCGGGGAGGATTAAAGCCGGACTGGTCTGTGTGGCAATTGCGCGGATTTGACTTATGAAAGGGGCTTATGTGTCCTATCACTGTAAACTTAGCTTTAGGGATATAATGGGGGTACTGATACCAATTTCAGATAAATTACTGTTCCCAACATGGCGGAAATAGACAAAAACAAGGAAAAAATACATGGCGAAAATCATCGTCACAAACTTAGCTTAGCTATAGCATGTTTTAGCATTATCCCATATCTTATAAAAACGTGACCCACTTCTAATCTCTCTAACATCAAACGGTACTATACTTAAAATACACAAATGAACAGTTGAATCAAAAACCACAATGTAATTTTACCGTTTGATTCCACCGTGTTGCCTTCCAAGCCAGGACAGAGTGAACGTCGTCTTCACCTCACAGTATATATCTTGCGGGAGTTGTAGGCGGGACTTCATCGGCAAAGTGGGCGGTTCGTTCGATCCCACCGAACCCCCCCTGTCCATGCGCACACAGGTAAGTTCTGCTGGAAATGAGGAGACGAGATTCAGAAAATTCTACAAAATTTATTCAGCTTCAATAACTTTTTATAACCTGAATTTGAGTACCCAGTATTTAAAACAGTGAATACATTTAACAAAAAAACGTATTTAAAAAATATCTAAATTTCAAATGAAACTGAGGCTTACCAATGGGGGGAAGTAGTGAGAGAAGGGACAACATCCAGTGCAGAGGGGAAAAAAAGGGATCACCCTGGGCTCTTCAACAAAAAATAAATAAATAAAAAACACAGCTAACAAAAAAAAAGGTGCTCTCACAAAACACACAAGCCTGTACACCACCACCAGGGATCACCACTGCCACCACAGAAGCCTTGGTCTCTAAAAGAAAAGAAAGAAACAATATGCGTAAACAATGGTACAATGGAACTACAATGTTGCACTTTATCCCCTTAGTAGAGCCATCAATACTCCTGGCAACAGGGGAAATTCAGCTTGATCTTTTAAAATATTTTATCCACATTATTCCTACGCCCCATGACGCTTTGCGCGAAATGTGCACACGACTTCCGGTTGACCGGAAACACCGTTTGTTTACATGCGAGTAATACAGTTGAAGACATCAAAAAAGGCGTTCAATACAGGATCAACTGGACTTTATTTGTTGCAGAAAACGTTTCGACTTCTGTCCAGAAGTCTTTTTAAATTCTGAATGGAAGCTGTGAGAACTGTTCTTGCGAGAGCATTCCAATATGGCATTCAACTGTTCATTTGTGTAGATCTCCCACAGTTGAAGACAGTCCAAACTTTGTTGTTTTAGTTCATTAAAAATGTGGGAACACCACTCGTTTTGTTAAAAGAGGAGGGACAAATAAAAAGAAATAACAGATGTGACCTGATCGCGCAGACATAATTTAAATAGCGAACGCGTTTGCTCCGGCCTCTCGGCTAAGGTTTATTAGCAGCTATCTCGGCTAAAAGTACCTGTCGCGTCTGAGATCTATCGTTTTAAGACAGTAAATCTTCCAAAACTCTCATTAATATCCCTCCCCGAATAAAAAGAAATAACAGATGTGACCTGATCGCGCTGACATAATTTAAAAATACATAAATAGCGAACGCGTTTGCTCCGGCCTCTCGGCTAAGGTTTATTAGCAGCTATCTCGGCTAAAAGTACCTGTCGCGTCTGAGATCTATCGTTTTAAGACAGTAAATCTTCCAAAACTCTCATTAATAAACCCTCCCCGAATAAAAAGATGTTACCTGATCGCGCAGACATAATTTAAAAATACATAAATAGCGAACGCGTTTGCTCCGGCCTCTCGGCTAAGGTTTATTAGCAGCTATCTCGGCTAAAAATACCGGTCGCGCCTGACATATATCATTTTAAGACAGTAAATCATCCAAAACTCTCATTAATAAACCCTCCCTGAATAAAAAGAAATTACAGATGTTACCTGATCGCGCAGACACAGCCATAGAGAAGGATGCAGGAACACTCTTTCTTTGTTTTGGGTCCGTGTTGAAAACACTGTTGTTTTAGCCAAAGATTTAGCTTGGTCCGGTTGTTGGTGCAGCCGCGAACAGCACAGCAGGTACCTGAACCCCGGTAGGACATTTCAGTAAACGTTCCGTTTAAACAAAAGCTGTGTTTGCTCCGATAAAATGAATGAAAATAACTTTCAAAAACACCCGCGATCCATACTCCGCCTATGGAATACAGGCACTTCCGGTGTCGGACAGGAAGTACAATGCACATTCGCTTCTACAGTGACACCCTCAAGAATATTGTGGATAGATAGGCAAAACAGCAGCAGCCTCAATCCAGGTGTAATACTGGTCAAGAACTCGTCAAAAGCTAAAAATAAAGCAAATTATTAATAGAGTCTTTCTGGTCTTATACAAAGGTATCTCTATGTGCTCGCAAAGCAGAGCACATACTTTATTAATAGTAAGAGCACTTTTCTTTAGGAAGGTGCATGTTGTAATCGTGAGCATGGGTGTATGCTAAGACTCATCCCGGTGCAGTAGTATTTGATTTTAGAGATGATCTTGTTAAGTGTATTTGTCTTCATGACAGTACACCTAATTCACAGATGGAATTTGAAAAGCTCTTTTTACATCAGCACGGATAAAGTCCCCTGCTATGATGTGGTCAGCCTTGGGACATACTGCATGCTCTACTGACTGCTGATGCTATTATGTAAATGGACAAATGTTGATTTAGCATTGGTGTCTGGTACACATAGCAATTACAACAACAAACTCCAAGGGAAGATTTATGTACTCATATTTCACAGTCACTTGTTTCTGTCACAAGAGTTTTCGTTGTTCTATGACAGTTTTATTTTTTGAAATCCTTTCTGATGATGATTTCAGTCATTGTGACGTTTCCTTGTCCACCACCCTCTTTCTCGCTCTCACTTCTTCAGTCCTGCCCTGCCCACTTACACTTGCTGTGTGGGGCCATATTGGACTATGTTGGTTCTTTTGTTGGTCCGGTAGCTGTGTGCTCTGCTCTGGGAAAGACCGAGCTCATAAGTGACAAAAATTGGCTTTATGGAGTGAAAGTGAGTTTTAAAATATTACATAATGTCTATTGTCTTTCATGTGTTATTCACTCTGTTGTAAAACTGGTAATTGAAAGCCTTTATCAACCCATGCCAACTTTTAACTTGTGTTATTCTACATATGGTGTATTGTAGCTTTTTGAAAGATTGCAAAAATAAATAAATAAATGTCTGTTTGGGTTGAATTCCTAATTATTTTCTCTATGTGGAGGCTGTGAGTGATGCAGACAGGCTACTTCTGTACAACCGGTCCTAATGTATGTACACCAGCTGTTGTTGACTTACAGCCATAATCCC
>JBBPBX010001557.1:53648-65175 GCA_038048925.1 Garcialebias charrua | reverse complement strand
GCAAGGCAAATGTAGAAAACTAAAAACAGGATGTTCAGTCTGGAACAGGTCCCTCTGGTTAATGAGGCTAGTCTGTATGAATAAAGATTGAATGAATGAATGAATGAAAGAAGGAGGTCTCAGATTTTAGCTTTCACAAACCTAAAATGCAACTCTAAGCCTCATACCCAGTCATTTTCACTCCAATCAAGACCTTAATTCATGTGTCCAGAGTGACCCATCTGTGAATCTTGGATGATGAGAGGGCCATCTGCATGTGAATCAGCTTACAACACACCTCGTTTCATAACTCCAACCCCACACTCCATGTTCTTTGAATTGAGAAAGCTCCTCGGATGAGAAGCGTAACATCTTCACTGACAGAATAGAAGTCCAGTGTTTTTATCTTTAACCTTTTGTTGGATTTAGGAGAAACAACCAAAATAGGTTTTAAGGGTTTTAAATATAAAAATATAAAAATGTGTTGGCAAAGAAGTTAAATTCCCTACCATGCAAGTTAAACCTTAATTAACAGAAAACAAACATTTTCCAGTACATTAAAAGTGTGAATATTTTCCTCCCAATATGAAGACAGGGTTGTGTGTTTAAATCCTCATTATAATCAACTATACGACAACACATCAAGACAGGAATTTTCCACGACTGGAAGCACATCTCACTCTTTTGATGCATGCAACTGCTTCACTATGATGAAAAGGATCGAATCATGGAAACAGCAATATTGGTTCCATTTATTTTATTTTCAAATTAGCACATTATCTTATTTCCTGACAAATATTGCAGAACAAATTAAAGTGCACATCTGTTTTATTAGCATGGAATGCTATCCATCCATCTTATCTGTCAGTCTCCCTAAGGACAATCATGCACATCATCAACCTCAACATGTCTTCATGGATATTTGACTGTGGAGACTAATTACAGCTATTTTAATTCATTTCAGGGAAGAACTTCATGCAGTGGATTTCCAAGTTAATATTTTAGATTTATATTTCAAATGGCATTTAATAATGTATGGGTAAAGTTGAAACAGTAATTTGGGGCAAAGAAAAGAAAAGCTGCAATGATCTGTAAAGATTAGCTCACAAAGCTTTGTCTACAAAGCCTTGGTGAACATTTAATCACTTCAGTGTCATTTAAACGAAATCAGAAACATTGCACATGTCACGTTAGCATGGAACAGATGTAGCATCAAACCCAGAATAGCACTGCAGAAATGCAAAGTAAGTGTATTGATTGTTAAAATGCTGTTTCCTTTTCTACCAACTGCATTGTGTGCTCTGAGGGCAGACTGTTTGTATGAATTCAAAAGAGTCGATTCAGTCTCCCTACAGAACACACAAACAATTGTCTGTTTGTTTTAAAATTGGATTTTGTCAGTCCAGAAGTTTACACGAATAACAGGCAAAGAAACCTTCACCTGGGGATGGCTTTCTTGTTTTATTTTAAGCCAACTGACAGTTATGTAAGGAACCTGTCAGGGCTCAGTTCTGTCAGCTGTCACTCTTGAGCAGAAATGTATCCTTTCGTTCTCTGCAGACCGGTGGCAGGTGCTTATTCAGTTTTGCTTTATGTAATGCGACAATTAAATCAGCTGTGCAGACAAATAAAAAAATAAAAAAACAGAGTATGCAGCCTGAACTGTTCTCCGCAGCACTAATTACCTGGCTTCAGAGTAATGAATGTTTGTAATAGGCCATTTTGGCAGCAGCTAGATAAATATTCCACATGCACATACTTTCAAGGAAGATCAGCAAGTGCAGACTTTTCTTTCTTTTATTGTTCTTTTTATATGGTATTTTTATTTTCCATTAAGTCACTCTTCTTTGTATAGTATACTATATAGATGTATACCGTATTTTCCGGTGTATAGGTCGCACCTTTTAATGGTTTTTTCAAGGCCTGCGACCTATACTCAGGTGCGACCTATATATGGCTTGTTATTAGGCATGTAACGAGATCTCGTTGTACGAGATCTCGCGATATTAAACTCCCGCGATATCTCTCGTTGAGAGGTAACGTTGTCTCGCGAGACGCTAATGCTAATGCTAGCAGAGCCCCTAGCAAGTCAGAGTCACGGACAGCATGGCTTCGCCGGATGAAGTTGCTACAGAAGACGCCCCAACTACTGATGGAGGGTGCCGCAGACGCCTCTACATTGATGGAGGGTCCCGGCGCTGCCGACGCTGCCCCGAATGTAAAGACACGCGTGTAAACACCGGTGTGACCGGTGTTGCCAGATAGAGTCCCACCCACCCAAAGCAATCTCTACCCGCAAAAGTCAGAAGGAAAATCGCGGTGAACCGCCCAATCTGGCAACACTGGTGAGTGACGGCTGCAGAGTCAGTGCTGATGCGGATATTTATGTTCAATTTTTGGAAAGTCCTGCGTGAATATCTATTTTTTTAAACAAAGTTGAACGTTCTAAGGTCTAAGGAGATTCAATCAGTAAAATGAAGACATCAGTTGAGTTTGTAATACATGTTAAAACAGAATAAAAGCCTTTTTGCGGCATAAAACCGATCTTTGAAGTTTTCTTGAACTAATATTAAAATCTCGTCTCGTTCTCGCGAGATCTGTGATTTGTCTCGTCTCGTCTCGTGAGTTTTGTGTATCGTTACACCCCTACTTGTTATCACTTTCGGTGAAACAAAATTTTAAATCCAGCTCATTTCACAATTACGTTAATTTATTAAGGAAAAGTTCAGCTCAGACATATATTTGCTATAATTTTTATCAAACAAATAATTGTTTTTAAGTGTTAATCTTCTTAAAAGCCTTGCTGTGCGCTCCTGTGGCAGACATTTGCAGCAGAGCTAAACGTAGGTGCGACCTATACACCAGTGCGACCTATCTAGGGATTTTTCCAATCTATTGGTAATAATTGGACAATGCGACCTATACACAGGTGCGACCTATACACCAGAAAATACTGTAGATAACCCTTTTCAGTAGATGGTATTTATCATTCAATGGAGCCGATTAGAACTAAGAGAAGCGTTGATGATGTTGTATAACAAAAAATGGAATGAAGTCCATCATTTCTTGAAGGGATGAGTATCTCCTTTAAACGTCCATGTCAGGGTTTTAGACTAAAATCAACATAAGCTAACAAATGCTGGAGTTTAAACTGCTTTGATTAAACCTTGAAAATAACGATGTACATACTTGTGATATTGCAATCTCTGTGTTAGTGCTGTCAGCAAAAAGAGAATGTGTTGTAAATTACTGTCAGCTACTACGATAAATTGTATGTAGCTCTATATAAGAAGTTCAATGTGGTATAGCTAATTTTGTGTATGCAATGGTGTAGTGAACATCCTGACCTGGGATGGTTCAGAACAGGAATCACGTGTAGATGAAAGTTTCATTAAAATCTTGATTAATTCATGAGATGTTTGTCAAATTCTTCAGACAAACACAAAATGTTATTTTAATTCAAAACAGTTTAGGGTGTGGTGTGAATGAACATGACCTGATGTACAGTATATGCTTATTATTGAAAGATAATTTTAAATTGATTTTGCCAAAATTTTCAATAAATCATATTTTTATCATATAAATTGAAAGGTGACAACACAGTGCTCAGTCGGTAGAGCTGTCGCTTCTCAGCGAGAAGGTCGCTGGATTGAATGCCTTCCGGTTTGCCATTCTGGGTGAAGTTTGCATGTTCTCTCAGTGCATGTGTGGTTCCCTTTCAGTCTGGTCTCTCGGTGCAACAGACTTGCTATGGGAATTGCGCCCCCGCGCGATTACCTGAAGGAATATACTCACGCCTTTACGGCAGGGGTGTCAACGCCGCGCCAGAGGCCCCGCCCTCTGGGTACTTAAGCGGCTGACGCCCATCCATCTTTCTCTTTTTTGCCCTTCACCTCGCTAAACCTGAACTAACTCTTCGCAGGACTTCTCTGTTGCTTCATCGCTCAACTTGAGGTGAGCTTGCTCCCTGCACAGAGCGCACAGAGAATTATTCCTGCGTATTGCTGGACTAGCGAAAGCTAGTCCGGCACATTTTCTCTTAACCCCAAAGTATTTTCTTCTCTCTCTACAGATTGCTTCGCTCGACGGCGCTAACTACGCCACAACAGCTACCTTGCTAACTCCTAGCGAGCTAGCCAGCGAAAGCGACGCGACGGAGGAGACATTTCAAGGAAAAAGAAAAAGGATTCTGGAAGGACTCGCTCGCCTTATCTCGGACATGCCTCCGGAGAAAGGAAAGCGAAAGACAAGTCTTCCAAGAAAAACCAGCGGGACGGCGAGCCCAACTTTGCGCGCCTGTCCCAGCGGATGCGGTTTCTCCCTCGCGGCGACGGACACCCATGAGGCCTGTCCCGTCTGCTTGGGAATGTTACACGCAAAAACAGTGCTGGATGCGCCCGACTTTTGCTCACACTGCAGCCTGATGCTGGATGCTGTGCTGCGGCACCGGGTTGACCTCGTCGCCAAGGCCATGGGCGCTTCAGTAGTACCAGCGGATGCGGACACCACTGAGCCTCTCATTCCCACGCCGGAGCTCGAGAACATGGCTCTACACGACAGCACACGAGTCGAATGGGGTGACAGCCCTGAAGTGCTGGCTCCTATAGTGGACTTAACAGTCGAGTTTGACACCCGAGGCATGATGAACAAGGACGAGATCTCAATTTCAGCCTCGGGCAAATTTTCACCGGAGGACGCAGACATCGAACTGGAGGATCAGGAAGAAGATCTCTCCCAGACCCCAGTACCTGTTCTCCCAGAAATTGACTTTCCCATTCCTGCTTTGTTCGACCTGTGCCACAGAGCAGCGGACGCGCTGCACATCCCATGGCCCGAGCCTCCGCCTCGCCAACAGGACACGAGGCTAGCAGGAAACAATTTTTACTCGAAGCAGCAGGCCGCCACGAGGCAAAGGATGATTTCATGATCTGCAATGTTTTTATGTTTGTCGTGTTGTACTTCATTGTCTGTGTTGCCTGTTGCGTGTTTCTTTGTCCAGCACTTTGGTGTGGACTTGTTCCTGTTGAAAGTGCTTTATAAATAAAATGGTATGGTAAGGTATGGTAAGGATGCCCGTGTTCCCGGGCTTCCTCACAGAACTAACTCGCACCTGGGCTCAGCCAAGAGCCCCCATGCTCCTTCCCCTTGCACAGTTCCTTGACGTCGACGGGATGGATGATGTGGGGATAGCTAACGTGCCTCAAATTGAGGACGCACTAGCGTCTCACCTAGCTCCTAAGTCATCCGGAACAAAACCAACTCTACCCAGCAAGGCTTGTCGAGCTTCAGCGTCTCTACTCGAGAAGTGCTACAGAGCTCAGGGACTGCTGGCGCGTGCCATGAACGCGTCCGCGTTGATACAGGCTTACCTAGCGGAAAAACTGCAACAGCTGTAGGTAACGACGAACAAGCAGGCTGCCGCCGACTTGTTGGATGAAGCCCGCAGGGCAACAGACTTTGTACTCCGCATGATGGGGACAGCCGCTGTTACTCAAGGCAGAGGCATGGCGGAAGTGGTCATCGCGATTCGCCACCTGTGGATGACTTTAACGGATCTCCCTGAGGGACAAAAGGTGCTTTTTCTCTACCACTCGATAGAGCCGACGGGATTATTTGGTAAAGCTTTGGAGCGAATTCAGACCAAGCTGGACCAAAGGCGCAGACAGGCCGAAGCTCTTCAGTGGGAAATCCCCGGAGAAGCTTCGCTGGGGGTCAACCAAGTTGGAAAGAGGGCCTCCTTGCCGATGTGGTAAAAAACATACAAAATGCCTGTGCTATGTTAACACAGTCTCTATACGTACAGAAGTGGCGTATTTTTGAAGCCTGGTGCTCAGAAAGAAATATTATTTATTATGCATGCGACTTGGCTCAGCTCCTGACCTTCCTCCAGGACTTACTGGAAAAAGGTCATTCTTACTCAACGATTAAAGTTTTCCTATCAGCTATTTCAGCCTGTCACGAAGGCTGGGGACACAGGACACCTGGAGCGCATCCAATCATAATGAGATTTATGAAAGGTGTGCTTCGGACTAAACCACCCAGCAGGATTCTGACCCCTGGTTGGGATCTTGGCCTGGTCTTGGGGGCTCTCTGTGACCCCCCATTCGAGCCACTGAGCGAGGTTAAGATAGATTTGTTATCTTATAAAACCGCTCTACTCCTGGCACTTTGCTCGGCGAAACGCGTGGGTGACCTCCATGCATTGTCTGTACATCCAATGTGTACCAGATTCGCCCCTGATGGGTCAAAGGTCACCTTAAGGCCTAATCCCGCATACACTCCCAAGGTCTTGACTTTGAACCACAAGAGTCTAGACTTTGATCTCTCCTCCTTCCCACCTGCTCCTGTACTCACTCACGAACAGGAAAGGCAGAAGGCTCTCTGCCCCGTGAGAGCTTTACTTACTTACATGCAAAGAACAGCCGAATGGAGAAAAACAAATCAACTGCTCGTCTGCTTTGTAGCATCTGCTACAGGAAAGGCCCTATCAAAACAATGCCTTTCACATTGGATGACTGAGGCCATTAAAAGGGTGTACAGTAGCAAAGGTCAACAGGTGCCCTCTGGGTGCACACTCACTCCACTTGGGGCTTGGCTACCTCTTGGTCATTGTTCAAGGGTGTACCAGTTGCAGACATCTGCACTGCTGCAAACTGGAGCTCATTAAACACTTTTGCAAAGCATTACAGTTTGGATGTTACCGCAGGTGATGTCACTCAGGCTGTCCTTTCTACTACACAGTAGAAAGTAGCCTTGAGATACCTGCTGGTCAAGGGCAGACATTCACTCTAGCATGCATTTTACTGAGCATTTCAAGGGTGTGAATGAATTACGTTCCCATGGCAAGTATGTTGCACCGAGATACCAGACTGAAAGGGAACTGAAAGTTATGCACCATAACTCATGTTCCCTGAAGGAAGGGAACGAGGTGCAACATACCTGGCCCTTTTCAATGCTGAAATCTCGTGAAGTGCAATTTTGGAGAAAGATGGATGGGCGTCAGCCCCTTAAGTACCCAGAGGGTGGGGCCTCTGGCGCGCCGTTGACGCCCCTGCCCTAAAGGCAGCATGGTGGCACAACTGGTAGAGCTGCTGCCTCTCAGCGAGAAGGTTGCCGGTTCAAATCCCGGTTCGGGGCCTTTCTGGGTGGAGTTTGCATGTTCTCCCCGTGCATGCGTGGGTTTCCTCCGGGTACTCCGGTTTCCTCCCACAGACCAAAAAACATGCTTGTTAGGCTGATTGGTGACTCTAAATTGACCCTAGGTGTGAGTGAGAGAGTGGATGGTTGTTTGGTGTGAGTGAGACAGGTCCCTCTTGTAAATGAGTCCCCGTGACTCAACGAGGCTAGCCTGTATAAATAAAGGTTGAATGAATGAATGAATGAAAAAGGCGTGAGTATATTCCTTCAGGTAATCGCGCGGGGGGTGCAATTCCCATAGCAAGTATGTTGCACCTCGTTCCCTTCCTTCAGGGAACATGAGTTATGGTGCATAACTTTCAGGTTTTCTCCAGGTACTCCAGTTTCCTCCTGCAGACCAAAAACATGCATGTTAGACTGATTGATAACTCTAAATTGTCTCTAGGTGAGTCAGAGGCTCAATAGCTCAGTGGTTGTTTGTCTATGTGTCCCTGCAATGGATGAGAGACATATCCAGTGTGTACACTGCGTCTCGCACAGTGACTGCTCGATATGGGGAACAGTGACCCCCGTGACCAAAAAAGGAAGAAATACGTAAAACATGATGGATGGATGGATGGATGGATGGAAGACGAAAGATTCCAAGGATTTAACAAGATCCTAAATTCAGAAATTTGAGAAAACACCTTGTTAGCAACTTGACTAACTAAATGGCTATATGAATTTTGAATCTTTGTGTACTGTACCTGTAGGAAGTGCAGTGGAGAGAAGCAACATGCACACTGAGCTGTATCAGTTGTGAAGTGTAAACACATATTTCTTCTCATTTGTTGCAGCAAACACAAAAAAATGCATTCAGACTGCTTCAATCCTTATCCTTGTCCCTGTTATAGATGTTGCATTTTTGGGATTCACACTTTTCTGTAATAACATTTTAACTGACAGTGAGCAGACATAAACCACTCAAACATGGATGCACTCTTGTGCGTATTGCCCTCCAGTAAAAAGTCAAATTTTTAAAAAGGCGCAATATGATCTCCAACAGGCAAAAGATCTCTTTCTCACGGATTTCCAGGTATTGATCAGTGTTAGTGAGGGTGCCTCTGCATTCATTATTATTTAGCTTTGTAGCACTTTAAGTCATCATTCTTCATCTCTTTAGAGAAACATTGATTATGTTAGATGAAAGGAACCTTTGTGGAAAAGGAAAGCTGTCGCGCTTTCTGCTAAAGAAAGGCCAAGGTCTCAGGAAATGCTCTCTAGGTGCTCCTTGTGCAAGCCTTTATTTGCAATGCATTCTGGAGCAAATAATTTACCTCGTCAAGCAGTTATTCAATAACCAGAATTGCCTGTAAGTTCATGGGTTTTTTAATTTGACTGAACATATGGTAAAGTAACAGGTCTTGTTTTCTTTACCATGCAATAGGCGCAATTGTGATAGATTTTTAACAATGTTTCTGATTTAATAAGCAACTCAGTTTTTGTAAAAATAAAGATTAAATGTACTGTACAAAGTTGTTATTAAAGGTGCAGTCTGCAGTTTCTGTGGTGCAGTCTGTAAGTTTTCTAAAAATATATTTTTAACATATTTCTTCACTCTGTCACTATCTCCTGACAGACTGATGTTAGACAAAGTAATCTTTGAAAAAACTATAGTCCCCTTGCTTCTCCAGGTGTTACTAAAAGCATTTCTAAAAAGCCACAGTGACCCGCCGTTAACCAGCCAATAAAAACAGAGTTTTTAACCAGCCAATAAAAACAGAGCTTGAATTTGAATTTCAGCAGAGCAAGGGGGAGCAGAGCCATATATGGCTCTGAGGGGGAGGGATCAGAATGCTTTCCCTGTTGAAATTTTTTCTAAGTGCTGTGTTCTACAGAAACTGCAGACTGCACCTTAAATTTAAAAAATCTAACATATTTCCTATACTGTACATTTGTTTAGATTACCGACTTGAATAGATTGTTGCTATTCAAACAAGTGATACACTGATGTCCTCGTCACTGAAGGATTTGAATAGTAAATGTTTGTAGTTTTTGAGATGTGTTTTTCTGAACTGGACTGGAACAAGGAATGCATGGAAATCTCAATGTTTTTGTTGCAAGATATACAAGTATACACTGTGTAGAAGAACACAAGTAGTTTGTTTTTGTTCTTGTCTGAGATTACTCAAGAGTGACTGACCCTGGTGAGTGGATGAAGTAATTTTATCCACCACAAGATGCATTGGCAGAGCCAGGGGGTGGTAAATGGTGACCTTAGCCACCATCTATTAATCTTCAGCCACCCTAAGTATTTGAGGAAACTATACTATTAAGCAATGTACAAAATACAAAGTGTAATCTCAAATGATTGGGGTGGATGAAGATTCATCTAAAGTAGCCCATTTGTGTATGGAAGCAGCCATATTTGATTTTTATGTAACATCACCATTTCTGTAAGGAAACTTTCTTAGACTTAGATGAAGCCACACACTATAAAAAGAATGTTGGCCAATTGCTTATTTTTCAAGTTATCCAGCTCACATTGTTTACACAAATGAGGTGGTGACCATCTTGGATTTGTACCTGGCTATCTCATTTTCAAAGGGAACCTTTTATACACTTATGGAAATTGGTGCCTCAATTATTTTTCAAGTTATTTTAGGTATTTCCAATTTTACTTTTCATGTAATGAAGTGGGACAACGCAGTAATTTACAAATTCAGTTTTGTTAAAGGACAACACCCACCGTGATGGTAACAATTCACCATGTTGGACAATTACTGTAGTAGAATACGATGTCTATTTTCATTTTTGCATTTGGGCCAGGCGAGTGTAAAAAACAAACAAAAAAAAAACAAGTCCCGGAAGCATCCAGAAACCCCGCTGATGATTGCCGAACTACGGAATGACGTAAATAAAGGATCCAGTCAGAAGGCATGGAGTGAGTTTGCGATGGAGGCTTTTAAGAGTGATGCTGATTTCAGTGAAAGTTCCAGTGGCTATTCTTTAGTTTTTTTGCCAAAAGTCAAGTGATTGCTTCCTCCTCCGCTGACTCCATGACTGAAATGATGAAATGAATGAATTTGTCACGAGCGAATTAAACTCTTGTCCAACGTGGCTGCGCGAGGCTCTGCAAATTTCCTGGTGTGCTATGTGCTGCAGGACCAGCGCTCTCTGTTTTTTATTTTATTTTTTAGAACTTTTTAATAAGATATAACACTGTTGCGGCTGAAGCTGCCGGCTTGCCTTTTTATTCTCTCCCCCGACCTGTCAATCAATTCAATAGATTGACAGGTCGGGGCGGGGAGAAAAAAAAAAGGCGAGCCGGCAGCTTCACACAGCTTCAGTCGCAGCAGTGTTATATCTTATTAAAAAGTTCTAAAAAATAAAATAAAAACAGGGAGCGCTGGTCCTGCAGCCCACAGCACACCAGGAAATTTTCAGAACCTCGCGCAGCCACGTTGGACACGACTCGAGTTTAATTTGCTCGCGACAAATTCATTCATGGATAGTTGGCACAGCGACTTCCTTAAGTCTCGCACCACTTTTCCCCTTAAATCCAAATGCCTGCATCATTGCTGACTCGTAGTCTTCCGGTTTAAAGTGTTTTGAACACAAAACACTGCTACGCGATGGAGCAATGAAGTCAGCTCATTTGACTTGAACAAACTTTATCCATGCATTCGGAATCCTTTTGATTTTGGGGAACACTAACGCCATCCTTCGAGGTATTGCTGCAGAACTGGGCAACACATCGGTTTGGCATTTTCTTAGTTATATTTGTAACTACTCTGGTCAGAAATAAGAAAGCTACGTTGATGCATGATGCCCATTATAACTCAGTCTCCGTCTCAAGATGGATCCTTGAATGACGTCGATGCCCACATATGGAGAGGGACACATTTTGCCGGAGCTGCTGCGTTAAAATCTTTAAGTCATGAAATAACACATTTAGCGTTATTTCTCTACAGTATCAATGAAAACACTCCTGTTTTATTATTTATGTCACTACGACATATTAATGGCGATGCAATTTGAAAACATGGTGGGTGTTGTCCTTTAAAAACAGTGACTATGAACATGGCAATTTCTTATGAAGTGTAAAATATAATAGAGTTTAGACAAGCTTTTTTATCTTTTTTTTGTTCACTACAATGAAACAAGTCACATTTGTATGTCAGAAATTGTTTTTCAGACCCATTAAGTGTCTGGTTAAGTACTGAAACATTACATGCACCATTTCTCTGAAATCTAAATTTGTTTTTAATGGGTGTGATCCACTCATTGACCAGAGTTCCTGTTTCCTAGTGTCCATCAGGATGAGAGACTCTATTGCTGCTATCTGACTATTGTTCACATGGATCTATGAGCCTCTTTGAGAAACCCATTACAGTCCAGTGGTATCTGTTTCTCCACAATGGGACCATGC
>JBBPBX010001557.1:36127-53373 GCA_038048925.1 Garcialebias charrua | reverse complement strand
GATAGATAGAAATAGATAGATAGATAGATAGATAGATAGATAGATAGATAGATAGATAGATAGATGGATGGATGGATGGATGGATGGATGGATGGATGGATGGATGGATGGATGGATGGATGATGGATGGATAGATAGATAGATAGATAGATAGATAGATAGATAGATAGATAGATAGATAGATAGATAGATAGATAGATAGATAGATAGATAGATAGATAGATAGATAGATAGATAGATAGATAGATAGATAGATAGATAGATAGATAGATAGATAGATAGATAGATAGATAGATAGATAGATAGATAGATAGATAGATAGATAGATAGATAGATAGATAGATAGATAGATAGATAGATAGATAGATTGATTGATTTGTTATTTCTAATTTTGGTAGTAAAAGGGTTACCTGAACTATCTAAAAAGGTTCAGTTTGAAAAAGTGGACTCAAATACTGTAGTTTTCTAGATTTTTCTTTTTTTCTTTCCACTGCCCCCTTTCTCTGTGGTCATCACAGGGAACTAAGTCGTATAAAGACTTTGCTATTGTTTTTATGCTGGATACCCTTCCTGACAAAACCACAGACCACAGTGCTACTACATCTCTTTGTCTGGAGCAGAGAGGTGCCATCTAGAGCACCCAGGGGAGCAGATGTTGGGGGTTAAGGATCTTTCTTGAGGACCCA
Source organism: Garcialebias charrua (assembly GCA_038048925.1). NCBI lineage: Eukaryota > Metazoa > Chordata > Actinopteri > Cyprinodontiformes > Rivulidae > Garcialebias > Garcialebias charrua. The sequence goes on along the minus strand of JBBPBX010001557.1, from coordinate 52,687 downwards.
GAGTGGGGGAAATGAGGGTGGAGGCAGGTGTGGATGCCAGGGACGTGCAGAGCCCACTAAAGGGGCAGGTGCTCAGAAAAAAAAGGGGCACATCTAACCTCATTTTAGGACAGAATATTAACAAAGTCACATAGCTTTCAGAGTTTAATAAACAACTATAAATTACAAAATTGAAAAACAAGGGCACAGTGCAACTTTTTAGTGTACTGTAATCTATAAAATTATGAAAATGGGACCTCTGCTATGGAGTTCAATTTGTTTCACAATTATTCTATAAAAAAAAACTAACCTCAATTACATAAAATAAAATTGTGATCAAGACATTTTGAATTGTAATTTTTTTTAAACAAATAAAAGTTTTGTTTAAAAAAACTTTTTAAAATTAAAATCACAAATTTTTGTGTCATGAAGTGAAATAATTATTTGCGCATGTCAGAAATCTTTGCTTGCTATTCTAAGTTTTTGTTTGTCATTCAAAGTTTTGCTTGCGATTCTCACATGACGTCGTGGGCAGAGCCTAAAATAGCAACAAAAAAAAGATTTCTGATGTGTGCAAATAAAAGTTTATGTTTTGCAAATAACTTTTTAAGTTCACGAGAGAAAAATAAGTTATTTAATTAAAAAAAAGAATTTTTAAAAGTTTTTATTTAAAAAAAAAGAAGAAATTGTTACAATTCCAAAAGTTTTGATTACAATTTTATTTTACTTAACTGAGGTTAGTTTTTTTTTTCATTGAATAATTGTGAAACAAATTTAACTCCATACTCTGCGAACGAGACCCTAAACTTACTTAAAGTCTGGGTCGAGTTTTTTCCCCTTCATTTGTACGCTTTTATTGGACAGGAGCAACTTGATTGGTTATTACATACGTTATATATATTATGGTAGTTCAGGGTGAGTTATTTTTAATTCTAAATGAATATTCTTGTTGGACTTTTATTTAAGTGCTATTCTCCTTCAAGATACATTTACCTAACGCTAGAATAAATGCAATGTACATTATGCAGCAAAGGAAGTTAGAAGATCGGACATATATCCATTATGGAGAGATGATAGGTTTTGGACGGGCAATGTGCTCCCTATTGCATAAGCCAGGGATGTCAAAGTCAAATACATGGAGGGCCAAAAAAACAAATTTGCTACAAGCCAAGGGACGGACTGGTTCAATGTTTATTATAAGGGGGTGATATAAGATTTTTTTTCTTCTTTCTGCACTCTTTTCATTCAATGTTTTCTTTTTGATTAATTTGTTTTATTTTATCTCTTTTAAATGAATGAATCTTCTTCTTCTTCTTTCTGCTTTTCCCTTTTGAGGGGTCGCCACAGTGAGTCATCCTCCTCCACCTCACTCTGTCCTCTGCATCCTCTGTCCTCACTCCAACTACCTTCATGTCCTCTCTAACTGCATCCATATATCTCCTCTTTGTCTTTTTCCTGGCAGCTGCATTTCTAACATCCTTCTACCAATATACCCACTGTCCCTCCTCTGGACATGTCCAATCCATCTCAGTGTGTCCTCCCTAACTTTATCTCCCAGTTGTTCAACATGTGCTGTAGCTCTGATCATCTCATTCCTGATCTTATCCATCCTTATCACTCCTAAGGGGAACCTCAGCATCTTCATTTCTGCCACTTCCAGTTCTTTCTCTTGTCTTTTTGTCAATGACACCTTCTCCAGACCATACAATATAGCTGTCTTGTAAACTTTTCCTTTGACCTTTGCTGACACCTTTTTGTCACAAATCACTCCTGAAACGTTTTTCCATCACTCCATCCTGCTTGGACTCTCTTTTTCACCTCCTTACCACATTTCTCATTTTCCTGGACAGTGGAACCCAAGTACTTGAAGTCCTGCATCTTTGTGACCTCTGCTCCTTGTAGCCTCACTGTTCCACTGTCCAGGAAAATGGGAAATGTGGTAAGGAGGTGAAAAAGAGAGTCCAAGCAGGATGGAGTGATGGAAAAACGTTTCAGGAGTGATTTGTGACAAAAAGGTGTCAGCAAAGGTCAAAGGAAAAGTTTACAAGACAGCTATATTGTATGGTCTGGAGAAGGTGTCATTGACAAAAAGACAAGAGAAAGAACTGGAAGTGGCAGAAATGAAGATGCTGAGGTTCTCCTTAGGAGTGATAAGGATGGATAAGATCAGGAATGAGATGATCAGAGCTACAGCACATGTTGAACAACTGGGAGATAAAGTTAGGGAGGACACACTGAGATGGATTGGACATGTCCAGAGGAGGGACAGTGGGTATATTGGTAGAAGGATGTTAGAAATGCAGCTGCCAGGAAAAAGACAAAGAGGAGATATATGGATGCAGTTAGAGAGGACATGAAGGTAGTTGGAGTGAGGACAGAGGATGCAGAGGACAGAGTGAGGTGGAGGAGGATGACTCACTGTGGCGACCCCTCAAAAGGGAAAAGCAGAAAGAAGAAGAAGAAGATTCATTCATTTAAAAGAGATCAAATAAAACAAATTAATCAAAAAGAAAACATTGAATGAAAAGAGTGCAGAAAGAAGAAAAAAATTCTTATATCACCCCCTTATAATAAACATTGAACCAGTCCGTCCCTTGGCTTGTAGCAAATTTGTTTTTTTGGCCCTCCATGTATTTGACTTTGACATCCCTGGCTTATGCAATAGGGAGCACATTGCCCGTCCAAAACCTATCATCTCTCCATAATGGATATATGTCCGATCTTCTAACTTCCTTTGCTGCATAATGTACATTGCATTTATTCTAGCGTTAGGTAAATGTATCTTGAAGGAGAATAGCACTTAAATAAAAGTCCAACAAGAATATTCATTTAGAATTAAAAATAACTCACCCTGAACTACCATAATATATATAACGTATGTAATAACCAATCAAGTTGCTCCTGTCCAATAAAAGCGTACAAATGAAGGGGAAAAAACTCGACCCAGACTTTAAGTAAGTTTAGGGTCTCGTTCGCAGAGTATGGAGTTAAATTTGTTTCACAATTATTCAATGAAAAAAAAAACTAACCTCAGTTAAGTAAAATAAAATTGTAATCAAAACTTTTGGAATTGTAACAATTTCTTCTTTTTTTTTAAATAAAAACTTTTAAAAATTCTTTTTTTTAATTAAATAACTTATTTTTCTCTCGTGAACTTAAAAAGTTATTTGCAAAACATAAACTTTTATTTGCACACATCAGAAATCTTTTTTTTGTTGCTATTTTAGGCTCTGCCCACGACGTCATGTGAGAATCGCAAGCAAAACTTTGAATGACAAACAAAAACTTAGAATAGCAAGCAAAGATTTCTGACATGCGCAAATAATTATTTCACTTCATGACACAAAAATTTGTGATTTTAATTTTAAAAAGTTTTTTTAAACAAAACTTTTATTTGTTTAAAAAAAATTACAATTCAAAATGTCTTGATCACAATTTTATTTTATGTAATTGAGGTTAGTTTTTTTTTATAGAATAATTGTGAAACAAATTGAACTCCATAGCAGAGGTCCCATTTTCATAATTTTATAGATTACAGTACACTAAAAAGTTGCACTGTGCCCTTGTTTTTCAATTTTGTAATTTATAGTTGTTTATTAAACTCTGAAAGCTATGTGACTTTGTTAATATTCTGTCCTAAAATGAGGTTAGATGTGCCCCTTTTTTTTCTGAGCACCTGCCCCTTTAGTGGGCTCTGCACGTCCCTGGCATCCACACCTGCCTCCACCCTCATTTCCCCCACTCTGGGTCCTCAAGAAAGATCCTTAACCCCCAACATCTGCTCCCCTGGGTGCTCTAGATGGCACCTCTCTGCTCCAGACAAAGAGATGTAGTAGCACTGTGGTCTGTGGTTTTGTCAGGAAGGGTATCCAGCATAAAAACAATAGCAAAGTCTTTATACGACTTAGTTCCCTGTGATGACCACAGAGAAAGGGGGCAGTGGAAAGAAAAAAAGAAAAATCTAGAAAACTACAGTATTTGAGTCCACTTTTTCAAACTGAACCTTTTTAGATAGTTCAGGTAACCCTTTTACTACCAAAATTAGAAATAACAAATCAATCAATCTATCTATCTATCTATCTATCTATCTATCTATCTATCTATCTATCTATCTATCTATCTATCTATCTATCTATCTATCTATCTATCTATCTATCTATCTATCTATCTATCTATCTATCTATCTATCTATCTATCTATCTATCTATCTATCTATCTATCTATCTATCTATCTATCTATCTATCTATCTATCTATCTATCTATCTATCTATCTATCTATCTATCTATCTATCTATCTATCTATCTATCTATCTATCTATCTATCTATCTATCTATCTATCTATCTATCTATCTATCTATCTATCTATCTATCTATCTATCTATCTATCTGTCTGTCTGTCTGTCTGTCTGTCTGTCTGTCTGTCTGTCTGTCTGTCTGTCTGTCTGTCTGTCTGTCTGTCTGTCTGTCTGTCTATCTATCTATCTATCTATCTATCTATCTATCTATCTATCTATCTATCTATCTATCTATCTATCTATCTATCTATCTATCTATCTATCTATCTATCTATCTATCTATTATACTTCTACTTCGTGAGCTACTTCTGACTCTCTGTGACTACACATTACTTTCTCAACATATTTTTGAGTCCAACATTCTTAGGTTACCTCCTCCAAAGGATGTCGATGATAAAATGAGAATAGACACCAGCATGGTCCCATTGTGGAGAAACAGATACCACTGGACTGTAATGGGTTTCTCAAAGAGGCTCATAGATCCATGTGAACAATAGTCAGATAGCAGCAATAGAGTCTCTCATCCTGATGGACACTAGGAAACAGGAACTCTGGTCAATGAGTGGATCACACCCATTAAAAACAAATTTAGATTTCAGAGAAATGGTGCATGTAATGTTTCAGTACTTAACCAGACACTTAATGGGTCTGAAAAACAATTTCTGACATACAAATGTGACTTGTTTCATTGTAGTGAACAAAAAAAAGATAAAAAAGCTTGTCTAAACTCTATTATATTTTACACTTCATAAGAAATTGCCATGTTCATAGTCACTGTTTTTAAAGGACAACACCCACCATGTTTTCAAATTGCATCGCCATTAATATGTCGTAGTGACATAAATAATAAAACAGGAGTGTTTTCATTGATATTGTAGAGAAATAATGCTAAATGTGTTATTTCATGACTTAAAGATTTTAACGCAGCAGCTCCGGCAAAATGTGTCCCTCTCCATATGTGGGCATCGACGTCATTCAAGGATCCATCTTGAGACGGAGACTGAGTTATGATGGGCATCATGCATCAACGTAGCTTTCTTATTTCTGACCAGAGTAGATACAAATATAACTAAGAAAATGCCAAACCGATGTGTTGCCCAGTTCTGCAGCAATACCTCGAAGGATGGCGTTAGTGTTCCCCAAAATCAAAAGGATTCCGAATGCATGGATAAAGTTTGTTCAAGTCAAATGAGCTGACTTCATTGCTCCATCGCGTAGCAGTGTTTTGTGTTCAAAACATTTTAAACGGGAAGACTACGAGTCAGCAATGATGCAGGCATTTGGATTTAAGGGGAAAAGTGGTACGAGACTTAAGGAAGGCGTTGCGCCAACTATCCATGAATGAATTTGTCGCGAGCAAATTAAACTCGAGTCGCGACCCGCCCCGACCTGTCAATCTATTGAATTGATTGACAGGTCGGGGGAGAGAATAAAAAAGCACGCCGGCAGCTTCACACAGCTTCAGCCGCAACAGTGTTATATCTTATTAAAAAGTTCTAAAAAATAAAATAAAAAACAGAGAGCGCTGGTCCTGCAGCACATAGCACACCAGGAAATTTGCAGAGCCTCACGCAGCCCACGTTGGACAAGAGTTTAATTCGCTCGTGACAAATTCATTCATTTCATCATTTCAGTCATGGAGTCAGCGGAGGAGGAAGCGATCACTTGACTTTTGGCAAAAAAACTAAAGAAAAGCCACTGGAACTTTCACTGAAATCAGCATCACTCTTAAAAGCCTCCATCGCAAACTCGCTCCATGCCTTCTGACTGGATCCTTTATTTACGTCATTCCGGAGTTCGGCAATTATCAGCGGGGTTTCCGGATGCTTCCGGGACTCGTTTTTTTGTTTGTTTGTTTTTTACACTCGCCTGGCCCAAATGCAAAAATGAAAATAGACATCATATTCTACTACAGTAATTGTCCAATATGGTGAATTGTTACCATCACGGTGGGTGTTGTCCTTTAACAAAACTGAATTTGTAAATTACTGCGTTGTCCCACTTCATTACATGAAAAGTAAAATTGGAAATACCTAAAATAACTTGAAAAATAATTGAGGCACCAATTTCCATAAGTGTATAAAAGGTTCCCTTTGAAAATGAGATAGCCAGGTACAAATCCAAGATGGTCACCACCTCATTTGTGTAAACAATGTAAGCTGGATAACTTGAAAAATAAGCAATTGGCCAACATTCTTTTTATAGTGTGTGGCTTCATCTAAGTCTAAGAAAGTTTCCTTACAGAAATGGTGATGTTACATAAAAATCAAATATGGCTGCTTCCATACACAAATGGGCTACTTTAGATGAATCTTCATCCACCCCAATCATTTGAGATTACACCTTGTATTTTTTACATTGCTTAATAGTATAGTTTCCTCAAATACTTAGGGTGGCTGAAGATTAATCGATGGTGGCTAAGGTCACCATTTACCACCCCCTGGCTCTGCCAATGCATCTTGTGGTGGATAAAATTACTTCATCCACTCACCAGGGTCAGTCACTCTTGAGTAATCTCAGACAAGAACAAAAACAAACTACTTGTGTTCTTCTACACAGTGTATACTTGTATATCTTGCAACAAAAACATTGAGATTTCCATGCATTCCTTGTTCCAGTCCAGTTCAGAAAAACACTCATCTCAAAAACTACAAACATTTACTATTCAAATCCTTCAGTGACGAGGACATCAGTGTATCACTTGTTTGAATAGCAACAATCTATTCAAGTCGGTAATCTAAACAAATGTACAGTATAGGAAATATGTTAGATTTTTTTTAATTAAAGGTGCAGTCTGCAGTTTCTGTAGAACGCAGCACTTAGAAAAATTTTCAACAGGGAAAGCATTCTGATCCCTCCCCCTCAGAGCCATATATGGCTCTGCTCCCCCTTGCTCTGCTGAAATTCAAATTCAAGCTCTGTTTTTATTGGCTGGTTAAAAACTCTGTTTTTATTGGCTGGTTAACGGCGGGTCACTGTGGCTTTTTAGAAATGCTTTTAGTAACACCTGGAGAAGCAAGGGGACTATAGTTTTTTCAAAGATTACTTTGTCTAACATCAGTCTGTCAGGAGATAGTGACAGAGTGAAGAAATATGTTAAAAATATATTTTTAGAAAACTTACAGACTGCACCACAGAAACTGCAGACTGCACCTTTAATAACAACTTTGTACAGTACATTTAATCTTTATTTTTACAAAAACTGAGTTGCTTATTAAATCAGAAACATTGTTAAAAATCTATCACAATTGCGCCTATTGCATGGTAAAGAAAACAAGACCTTGTTACTTTACCATATGTTCAGTCAAATTAAAAAAAAAACATGAACTTACAGGCAATTCTGGTTATTGAATAACTGCTTGACGAGGTAAATTATTTGCTCCAGAATGCATTGCAAATAAAGGCTTGCACAAGGAGCACCTAGAGAGCATTTCCTGAGACCTTGGCCTTTCTTTAGCAGAAAGCGCGACAGCTTTCCTTTTCCACAAAGGTTCCTTTCATCTAACATAATCAATGTTTCTCTAAAGAGATGAAGAATGATGACTTAAAGTGCTACAAAGCTAAATAATAATGAATGCAGAGGCACCCTCACTAACACTGATCAATACCTGGAAATCCGTGAGAAAGAGATCTTTTGCCTGTTGGAGATCATATTGCGCCTTTTTAAAAATTTGACTTTTTACTGGAGGGCAATACGCACAAGAGTGCATCCATGTTTGAGTGGTTTATGTCTGCTCACTGTCAGTTAAAATGTTATTACAGAAAAGTGTGAATCCCAAAAATGCAACATCTATAACAGGGACAAGGATAAGGATTGAAGCAGTCTGAATGCATTTTTTTTGTGTTTGCTGCATCAAATGAGAAGAAATATGTGTTTACACTTCACAACTGATACAGCTCAGTGTGCATGTTGCTTCTCTCCACTGCACTTCCTACAGGTACAGTACACAAAGATTCAAAATTCATATAGCCATTTAGTTAGTCAAGTTGCTAACAAGGTGTTTTCTCAAATTTCTGAATTTAGGATCTTGTTAAATCCTTGGAATCTTTCGTCTTCCATCCATCCATCCATCCATCCAACCATCCATCCATCCATCCATCCATCATGTTTTACGTATTTCTTCCTTTTTTGGTCACGGGGGTTACTGTTCCCCATATCCAGCAGTCACTGTGCGAGACGCGGGGTACACACTGGATATGTCTCTCATCCATTTCAGGGACACATAGACAAACAACCACTGAGCTATTGAGCCTCTGACTCACCTAGAGTCAATTTAGAGTTATCAATCAGTCTAACATGCATGTTTTTGGTCTGCAGGAGGAAACTGGAGTACTTGGAGAAAACCTGAAAGTTATGCACCATAACTCATGTTCCCTGAAGGAAGGGAATGAGGTGCAACACACTTGCTATGGGAATTGCACCCCCGCGCGATTACCTGAAGGAATATACTCAGTGTGCACCCCAGAGGGCACCTGTTGACCTTTGCTACTGTACGCCCTTTTAATGGCCTCAGTCATCCAATGTGAAAGGCATTGTTTTGATAGGGCCTTTCCGGTAGCAGATGCTGCAAAGCAGACGAGCAGTTGATTTGTTTTTCTCCATTCGGCTGTTCTCTGCATGTAAGTGCGTAAAGCTCTCACGGGGCAGAGAGCCTTCAACCTTTCCTGTTCCTGAGTGAGTACAGGAGCAGGTGGGAAGGAGGAGAGATCAAAGTCTAGACTCTTGTGGTTCAAAGTCAAGACCTTGGGAGTGTATGCGGGATTAGGCCTTAACGTGACTTTGACCTATCAGGGGTGAATCTGGTACACATTGGATGTACAGACAATGCATGGAGGTCACCCACGCATTTCGCCGATTAAAGTGCCAGGAGTAGAGCGGTTTTATAAGATAACAAATCTATCTTAACCTGACTCAGTGGCTCGAATGGGGCGTCACAGAGAGCCCCCAAGTCCAGGCCAAGATCCCAACCAGGGGTCAGAATCCTGCTGGGTGGTTTAGTCCGAAGCACACCTTTCATAAATCTCATTATGATTGGATGCGCTCCAGGTGTCCTGTGTCCCCAGCCTTCGTGACAGGCTGAAATAGCTGATAGGAAAACTTTAATCGTTGGGTAAGAATGACCTTTTTTCAGTAAGTCCTGGAGGAAGGTCAGGAGCTGAGCCAAGTCGCATGCATAAGAAATAATATTTCTTTCTGAGCACCAGGCTTCAAAAATACGCCACTTCTGTGCGTATAGAGACTATGTTAACACAGCACGGGCATTTTGTATGGTTTTTACCACATTTTCTGGCAGGCCTAATGCCATCAGCCTGTTCTTTTCTGCCAACAAGCCTAAATTTTTGACAGTTCCTGGCCTAAGCGGCTGGACTGCCTCTTCTGGTGACATAGTTTGATCCTGAAGAAGAGCAGTTGGTGCATCCAGTTCTCCTCCAAGGGCCCTGGAGGTAGTGAACCCCTGGGGGTCAACCAAGTTGGAAAGAGGGCCTCCTTGCCGATGTGCTACCAGGCTGCTCTGATTGAGGGTAATCGAGGACAGATGCAACCTGTCATCCTTATTAGACAGAATTGGAGCAGAAAGTCTATTTTCCCCCTCCAAGTTTGAGGTCATGGGACTGGGAGAGTGCAAGTTTTGTAAACGAGCAGACCTCCTGACTCCAATCTGTTTTCTGGAATGGTCCAGTTTACTGGTCCTTGGCTTTAACAGAGCATCAGGACCAGGCAAACCGACCGGGGTCTGTGTTTCACCCGTTGGGAGAATTTTGTTTGAGAGCAGAGCTGGATCATCACAGAGAGGAAGGTCACGTGCTGTCTGATCACTGCTTGGACATTGCGTGTCCCTCATTAATAATAAAGGGACAGCTGCAACGTGAGAACGTGGAGATGCTATTTTGAGTTTGGCAGACTTTAGATTATTTGGTGATAGAGAGCCCAGTCCCCTTTGAAAAAACAGGAAGAGAGATCTGATTCAACTCTGATTTGTTTACACGCACAACAACTTGAACACAATTGCTACTGTGAAGGTGTGAAGCTTATGGCTACCTGTGGGCATCTGACGTGGCCCCTCTGTCGTTAGATTATGTTGGCATGCCTCCCTGAGGTACGGACATGTCACATGTTTGCCTGGTTAGTGTATTGGCTGCCCGTTATTCACAATGGAGTGGGGGCTTGAGCACGTAACCCCCCTCACCTGTCTCCGTGAGAGATGTGGGGGCTGCTTGCAGACACCTCTGTGCCTGTCATCTGCAGACGAAGCAGAGGCACCTTGCAGGGGTATATTGATTAGGCTAAAACCCCGTGGGCCGTGAGGGAGGGGGGGAAACGTCCTCTCCCTTTATGATTGCTGGCAGGCCAGAGGGACCTGTTCTGCTGAAGTCACTTGTGTTTTTGTTGCATTTTTTTTGAGAGTCAATAGAACAGAGAAAGGCTGTTTTATGAGCTTTATTCGTGCTTATGTGCAATGACGTACATGATTCTATGTCACTCACAGCAGGGAGAGCATGATTTGTGCATGCGACAGATTTACCAGCTTTTTGTACCGTGTTACAAATAAAGTCTGGACATGAAGGGATCATTCCCAGTACCGCGTGGGCGGGTGATCGTGTAATGTGGGAACGTGGACCTGGTTCATCAGGCACGTTTCTGTCTGGTGTCCCGGTTCAACGAGGAGGCCCTGTGTCTGACCGCCTGGCGGGGAACAAACCTGTTTTTGCTCCATGCGTGCTCGGTGCGAGGTTGGCCCGATGGGGGTCTCTGCCGGTGCTCCTCCTCGTATGTTGGCCGCTTCTGCGGTAGGGCACGCATTGCCGAGCGGTGTCGAGGCTGCGCAGGTCTGCCTCCAGCAGACTCCCTTGGGGGGGGCGAAGCTTCTCCGGGGAATGCCCACCCGGAGAGCTTCGGCCTGTCTGCGCCTTTGGTCCAGCTTGGTCTGAATTCGCTCCAAAGCTTTACCAAATAATCCCGTCGGCTCTATTGAGTGGTGGAGAAAAGGCACCTTTTGTCCCTCAGGGAGATCCATTAAAGTCATCCACAGGTGGCGAATCGCGATGACCACTTCCGCCATGCCTCTGCCTTGAGCAAAATTGGCTGTCCCCATCATGCGGAGTACAAAGTCTGTTGCCCTGCGGGCTTCATCCAACAAGTCGGCGGCAGCCTGCTTGTCCGTCGTTACCTGCAGCTGTTGCAGTTTTTCCGTTAGGTAAGCCTGCATCAATGCGGACGCGTTCATGGCACGCGCCGCAAGCCCCTGAGCTCTGTAGCACTTCTCGAGTAGAGACGCTGAAGCTCGACAAGCCTTGCTGGGGAGAGTTGGTTTTGTTCCGGATGACTTAGGAGCTCTAATGCGTCCTCAATTTGAGGCACGTTAGCTATTCCCACATAATCCATCCTGTCGACATCGAGGAACTGTGCGAGGGGAAGGAGCATGGGGGCTCTTGGCTGAGCCCAGGTGCGAGTTAGTTCTGTGAGGAAGTCCGGGAACACGGGCATCCTTTGCCTCGTGGCGGCCTGTTGCTTCGAGTAAAAACAGTTTCCTGCTAGCCTCGTGACCTGTTGGCGAGGCGGAGGTTCGGGCCATGGGATGTGCAGCGCGTCCGCTGCTCTATGGCACAGGTCAAACAAAGCAGGGATAAAAAAGTCGGTTTCTGGGAGAACAGGTACCGGGGTCTGGGAGAGATCTTCTCCCTGATCCTCCAGTTCGACGTCTGCGTCCTCCGGTGAAAATTTGCCAGAGGCTGAAATTGAGATCTCGTCCTCGTTCATTATTCCTCGGGTGTCGAACTCGACTGTTAAGTCCACCATAGGAGCCAGCACGTCAGGGCTGTCACCCCATTCGACTCGTGTGCTGTCGTGTAGAGCCATGTTCTCGAGCTCCGGCATGGGAGTGAGAGGCTCAGTGGTGTCCGTATCCGCTGGTACTACTGAAGCGCCCATGGCGCATGCCCATACGTCTACCTTATAATGTTTTGCTAGTTTTTTGATACTTTGTTAAAAAAAAAAAACTATCTTTTGTTTTTTTCTCTCTTTTGTTTTCTATTGTTTATTGTTTGTTTGTTTATTGTTTATTGTTTAAGGAAATTCTACCACTGCTGTTCATTGTTCTTTAGTTTTAGCAGGTAGCTTTCGTAAATGAGCCCATGAGGTTCAAAAGATTTACCTGACTAAATAAAGGTTGGATGAATGGCCTTGGCGACGAGGTCAACTAGGTGCCGCAGCACCACATCCAGCATCAGGCTGCAATGTGAGCAAAAGTCGGGCGTATCCAGCGCTGTTTTTGCATGTAACATTCCCAAGCAGACGGGACAGGCCTCATGGGTGTCCGTCGCCGCGAGGGAGAAACCGCATCCGCTGGGACAGGCGCGCAAAGTTGGGCTCGCCGTCCCGCTGGTTTTTCTTGGAAGACTTGTCTTTCGCTTTCCTTTCTCCGGAGGCATGTCCGAGATAAGGCGAGCGAGTCCTTCCAGAATCCTTTTTTCTTTTTCCTTGAAATGTCTCCTCCGTCACGTCGCTTTCGCTGGCTAGCCCGTTAGGAGTTAGCAAGGTAGCTGTTGTGGTGTAGTTAGCGCCGTCGAGCGAAGCAATCTGTAGAGAGAGAAGAAAATACTTTGGGGTTAAGAGAAAATGTGCCAGACTAGCTTTTGCTAGTCCAGCAATACGCAGGAATAATTCTCTGTGCACTCTGTGCAGGGAGCAAGCTCACCTCAAGTTGAGCGATGAAGCAACAGAGAAGTCCCGCGAAGAGTTAGTTCAGGTTTAGCGAGGTGAAGGGCAAAAAAGAGAAAGATGGATGGGCGTCAGCCGCTTAAGTACCCAGAGGGCGGGGCCTCTGGCGCGGCGTTGACACCCCTGCCGTAAAGGTGTGAGTATATTCCTTCAGGTAATCGCGCAGGGGCGCAATTCCCATAGCAAGTATGTTGCACCGAGAGACCAGACTGAAAGGGAACCATACATGCACTGAGAGAACATGCAAACTTCACCCAGAATGGCAAACCGGAAGGGATTCAATCCAGCGACCTTCTCGCTGAGAAGCGACAGCTCTACCGACTGAGCACTGTGTTGTCACCTTTCAATTTATATGATAAAAATATGATTTATTGAAAATTTTGGCAAAATCAATTTAAAATTATCTTTCAATAATAAGCATATACTGTACATTCATTCATTCATTCATTCAACCTTTATTTATACAGGCTAGCCTCGTTGAGTCACGGGGACTCATTTACAAGAGGGACCTGTCTCACTCACACCAAACAACCATCCACTCTCACACTCACACCTAGGGTCAATTTAGAGTCACCAATCAGCCTAACAAGCATGTTTTTTGGTCTGTGGGAGGAAACCGGAGTACCCGGAGGAAACCCACGCATGCACGGGGAGAACATGCAAACTCCACCCAGAAAGGCCCCGGACCGGGATTTGAACCGGCAACCTTCTCGCTGAGAGGCAGCAGCTCTACCAGTTGTGCCACCGTGCTGCCCATATACTGTACATCAGGTCATGTTCATTCACACCACACCCTAAACTGTTTTGAATTAAAATAACATTTTGTGTTTGTCTGAAGAATTTGACAAACATCTCATGAATTAATCAAGATTTTAATGAAACTTTCATCTACACGTGATTCCTGTTCTGAACCATCCCAGGTCAGGATGTTCACTACACCATTGCATACACAAAATTAGCTATACCACATTGAACTTCTTATATAGAGCTACATACAATTTATCGTAGTAGCTGACAGTAATTTACAACACATTCTCTTTTTGCTGACAGCACTAACACAGAGATTGCAATATCACAAGTATGTACATCATGTTATTTTCAAGGTTTAATCAAAGCAGTTTAAACTCCAGCATTTGTTAGCTTATGTTGATTTTAGTCTAAAACCCTGACATGGACGTTTAAAGGAGATACTCATCCCTTCAAGAAATGCTGGACTTCATTCCATTTTCAGTTATACAACATCATCAACGCTTTCCCATAGCAAGTATGTTGCACCGAGAGACCAGACTGAAAGGGAACCATACATGCACTGAGAGAACATGCAAACTTCACCCAGAATGGCTAACCGGAAGGGATTCAATCCAGCGACCTTCTCGCTGAGAAGTGACAGCTCTACCGACTGAGCACTGTGTTGTCACCTTTCAATTTATATGATAAAAATATGATTTATTGAAAATTTTGGCAAAATCAAGTTAAAATTATCTTTCAATAATAAGCATATACTGTACATCAGGTCATGTTCATTCACACCACACCCTAAACTGCAATATTTGTCTCTTAGTTCTAATCGGCTCCATTGAATGATAAATACCATCTACTGAAAAGGGTTATCTATACATCTATATAGTATACTATACAAAGAAGAGTGACTTAATGGAAAATAAAAATACCATATAAAAAGAACAATAAAAGAAAGAAAAGTCTGCACTTGCTGATCTTCCTTGAAAGTATGTGCATGTGGAATATTTATCTAGCTGCTGCCAAAATGGCCTATTACAAACATTCATTACTCTGAAGCCAGGTAATTAGTGCTGCGGAGAACAGTTCAGGCTGCATACTCTGTTTTTTTATTTTTTTATTTGTCTGCACAGCTGATTTAATTGTCGCATTACATAAAGCAAAACTGAATAAGCACCTGCCACCGGTCTGCAGAGAACGAAAGGATACATTTCTGCTCAAGAGTGACAGCTGACAGAACTGAGCCCTGACAGGTTCCTTACATAACTGTCAGTTGGCTTAAAATAAAACAAGAAAGCCATCCCCAGGTGAAGGTTTCTTTGCCTGTTATTCGTGTAAACTTCTGGACTGACAAAATCCAATTTTAAAACAAACAGACAATTGTTTGTGTGTTCTGTAGGGAGACTGAATCGACTCTTTTGAATTCATACAAACAGTCTGCCCTCAGAGCACACAATGCAGTTGGTAGAAAAGGAAACAGCATTTTAACAATCAATACACTTACTTTGCATTTCTGCAGTGCTATTCTGGGTTTGATGCTACATCTGTTCCATGCTAACGTGACATGTGCAATGTTTCTGATTTCGTTTAAATGACACTGAAGTGATTAAATGTTCACCAAGGCTTTGTAGACAAAGCTTTGTGAGCTAATCTTTACAGATCATTGCAGCTTTTCTTTTCTTTGCCCCAAATTACTGTTTCAACTTTACCCATACATTATTAAATGCCATTTGAAATATAAATCTAAAATATTAACTTGGAAATCCACTGCATGAAGTTCTTCCCTGAAATGAATTAAAATAGCTGTAATTAGTCTCCACAGTCAAATATCCATGAAGACATGTTGAGGTTGATGATGTGCATGATTGTCCTTAGGGAGACTGACAGATAAGATGGATGGATAGCATTCCATGCTAATAAAACAGATGTGCACTTTAATTTGTTCTGCAATATTTGTCAGGAAATAAGATAATGTGCTAATTTGAAAATAAAATAAATGGAACCAATATTGCTGTTTCCATGATTCGATCCTTTTCATCATAGTGAAGCAGTTGCATGCATCAAAAGAGTGAGATGTGCTTCCAGTCGTGGAAAATTCCTGTCTTGATGTGTTGTCGTATAGTTGATTATAATGAGGATTTAAACACACAACCCTGTCTTCATATTGGGAGGAAAATATTCACACTTTTAATGTACTGGAAAATGTTTGTTTTCTGTTAATTAAGGTTTAACTTGCATGGTAGGGAATTTAACTTCTTTGCCAACACATTTTTATATTTTTATATTTAAAACCCTTAAAACCTATTTTGGTTGTTTCTCTTAAATCCAACAAAAGGTTAAAGACAAAAACACTGGACTTCTATTCTGTCAGTGAAGATGTTACGCTTCTCATCCGAGGAGCTTTCTCAATTCAAAGAACATGGAGTGTGGGGTTGGAGTTATGAAACGAGGTGTGTTGTAAGCTGATTCACATGCAGATGGCCCTCTCACTCCTCACAATGAGGTTCAGTAGTGTCTTGGTTAGTCTGATTCACAGATGGGTCACTCTGGACACATGAATGAAGGTCTTGATTGGAGTGAAAATGACTGGGTATGAGGCTTAGAGTTGCGTTATAGGTTTGCGAAAGCTAAAATCTGAGACCTCCTTCTTTCAGTCATTCATTCATTCATTCAATATTTATTCATAGAGACTAGCCTCATTGAGCCACAATGACTCATTTACCAGAGGGACCCTTTTCCAGACTGAACATCCTGTTTTTAGTTTTCTACATTTACCTTATAATCTAGCTGTTTTTGCTACTTTTGTTGCCATCTTATTTTAATTTGT
>JBBPBX010001557.1:24668-35515 GCA_038048925.1 Garcialebias charrua | reverse complement strand
ATACATTGATGGATTTGTATGGGTTTGTCTGAGACATGTACAAGGGCGTAGATTTCATCTCATTATTGGGGGGGACCATAAACAGGGACATTTTTTAAGAGCAATTTTGGGGGGGTCGGCAAAGTTACAGTGAAATGTAATGCAAAATGTACAGAGGGAAGTTTATCCAAACTGCATGCATATACTATGCAGAATAATCAGCAATAATATTGATTTAAATGGCATGTATTTAGTAGTCTTAATACTACTATTAATCAGTACAATAGTGACACTCATTACTCTTGTAAAAAAAATATATGTTCAATCTTTGCCACTTGTCATTTTGACAAGTGGCAAAATGAGAATTTTGCAAAATAGGTCCCCTCTAAATATTGTTTAAATTTCAGTTTGGCTTGTATTCATAGATTGCTGTGGTCAGTGTCACTGATAATCTGGTACCACACCTTCCCAAAATCTTAAAGCTTAAAAAGAAAACAGTTTTCAAGGAGAAGAAATACTTTAATGCAGGGGTCACCAAACTTTTTGAGACTGAGAGCTACTTCAGTGGAACCAAGAGGCACAAAGGTCCACTTGTTCGTTCCAAACAAATTTGCATGGTTCAACTTTAATTATAGTATTAATAATAATACATTTACATACATGTGAATATATGACTGCCTGATCACATCTGATCTGGTCTGTATTATTAAAGACTCCACACAATGATTTAGCTTGGTAAATATGATCAATTATTATTGATAATTACCAGTAGTGATTAGAACTCTCAATCAAGAACTTGAGTCCTCAGTTTGAATAATTTTTTGGTTCTTCTGTGCAAATGTAAATTGTTCTTAGCTTTGACTGGGAGTGTGGATGGTTGTTTGTCTCTTTGTCTGTCTCTGTGATGGACTGGAGACGTGTCCTGGGTGTCTCTGGGACAGACTGGTGACCTGTCCTGGGTGTCCCTGCCTTCACACAAAAGCAGCTGAGATTGGTTCCAGTCCTAAACAAGGGGGCATAATGGATTACTTATTAACTGATATTTAAACATAAAACACTATTTCTTTTATGTTAAACTCAATCTGTAACATTTGAAATTCATTGTATTTTATAAATATTTTATTAACTGTTTTGTAGAAATGAACACGTTTGTAACATTCATTCAAAATATGCCTTTTACTGTAGCATTTTTAAGAACCTATTAAGAATAAAATCTTCCAGTTGCAGATACAATATATCCATCCATCCATCCATCCATTTTCTTCCGCTTATCCGGGGTCGGGTCGCGGGGGTAGCAGCCTAAGTAGGGAGGCCCAGACTTCCCTCTCCCCAGCCACTTGGAGCAGCTCCTCTGGGGGAATCCCAAGGCGTTCCCAGGCCAGCCGAGAAACATAGTCCCTCCAGCGTGTCCTGGGTCTTCCTCTGGGTCTCCTCCCGGTGGGACATGCCCGGAACACCTCACCAGGGAGGCGTCCAGGAGGCATCCTAACCAGATGCCCGAGCCACCTCAACTGGCTCCTCTCGATGTGGAGAAGCAGCGGCTCTACTCCGAGTCCCTCCCGGATGACTGAGCTTCTCACCCTATCTCTAAGGGAGAGTCCAGCCACCCTGCGGAGAAAACTCATTTCAGCCGCTTGTATCCGAGATCTTGTTCTTTCGGTCACAACCCAAAGCTCATGACCATAGATGAGGGTGGGAACGTAGATAGATCAGATACAATATATCAATAATGTAATTGTAATATAATAAACAGTGACTTTTTTTTATTAATCATGTGACATAAGTATTGATCCTCAACATTTTTTATAATAATAATTTATTTATAAAGCCCTTTAAAACAACCACAGCTGCAACAAAGTGCTACACATATAAAATCATTTTAACTAATCATCACATCTTCTCTACTCTTTTTTAATTAATTATCTTTCACATATTTTATCATTACTTCTTTCAAGAGCTCCACACCTGAAAATATGATGAATGTGAATCCATCCTGCTCAAAGATGCGCTGACATTCTTCTGTCTGTTGTGAGCCACCAGGGAGCTAGTTAGCATTGAAGCTAGCGTGTTAGCTGATGAAGTGTCGCTCCTCGTTGCGTTTTGCTGTTGCTACAGCCACTAATGAGACACAGACACACTTGTCTTTCAACACTGTAAAAGACCTTTTCCTCCCAGTCACTGTCACCAATGTTTTAAGTAGCTACTTACTGGAAGTTAATAGTTTGTGCTGCAGCTCCCGTGCTGCAGCTCCCGTGCGGAGCCGCCTGTGACTCTGGTGCCGCTGTTGTTCCTTGTAAACATTGGACTAAACCATTTGCCAACAGAGAGGGGGGGGCAAAATTTCCTTTTTTTTTCTTAGTATAATGGCAGATTTCTCTCTTTTTTTGCCTTTTTATGTTTATATTGTTTAAAGACACGGTTTCCTTTATTGAATTATTGGGGGGGACAGATCTATATTTCCCCAAGATTGGGGGGGTCCGGACCCCCCCGACCCCCCCAGGATCTACGCCTATGGACATGTATTATGCAATTCATAAACATCATATTAGAATGCCTATAGAGAACACATGGCAGCAAATAATACTTTGGAAAATGAATTATTTCTTCCATTAGATTCCTTATAAAATGCCTAAATATGGTGAATAAATGTAGATATAGGTTTATGCTCATTTCTTGGTAGAGGACTTTGTTGTATATTCCCTAAAAATATGTATTTATGTTGGCATTCATCTTACAGACTAAAGCTCCAGTCAATCATGTTACAGCCTTTGATGTAATCTGTGTGTTTTTTTTTCCTGCAGACTCTTCCTTCAGACTTGAAGGTGGTGAATCTTTAAAAAGTGTCATAAATATCTGCAAATATTTTCACACGTTCTTGTTTAAACTTAACCAGAACATCCATCCATCTATTTTCTTTTACCCATTTATGCTTTCTGGGTTGAGGGGCAACTGGTGCCCATATCCAGCAGTCACTATTTGGGAGGTGGAGGGTACCCTGGACAAGTTGCAAGTCCATCACACGGCCACATAGAGACAAACAATCATACACACTCTTACCCACACCTAGTGACAATACAGATATCATTGGTGGGTACCCAGAGAAAAAAACGAGTGTGCATGGAAAGAACATTCAAGCTCCACCAGAAAGCAGGTGAACCTGTGTCCTTCTCATTATAAAGTGACTGTGCTACAACTGCACCACTGCACTGCACGTTTTACTAAATTGTAAGTCAAAAATCAACCTCTGTGAGGAACTGAGACCTTTTAGTTATACCAACAATGCTTACTTTTCATTTTTTTAAGCATTTGAGGATACCATCATCTCTACATTTTTGTACCAATGTTGAAGCCAGATGCATGTCTTCTAAAATTAATGGCAAACACATTCCTACAAAATTTCATTGCAGTGCTGCAGGAAGCTGGAAATCTCCAGCTGTCAATGGGTGAAGGGTGAGGTACATCCTGGGCTCATAGAGACAAATGAGACAGACAACTATCCACACACACACACACAACATCTGAGTCTTATATCCTGCGAAACATACAAAGAGGAAAGTTACTAAAGCTATAACAAAACTAGAACACAAAAATTAACCAAATATCAAGAATATATTAAATGAGCAGTCAAAAAAAGTCTAAATATATTTAAATGTCAAACTTGTGTGATTTAATATGTGTGTGCATACCCATGCACAAACACACACATGCTTTCTTTCAGAAACATGTGTTTAATAATCAAATTATAAATAAAATTGTGAGAAAACTCAAAACTTTGAGATGAATCCTTCAAAAAAAAAAAAAAAGGATTATGGCAAAGACTGGTTGATCCACTGAGAGGGTGCTATTTATAAGTCCGAGCTGAATACAGCATCTCAGACTGAGGAAGTCTTTCGGACGAAAGATGGAATGTTTCTACCTTTTTTTTATGTCCAGAGGACCAGACTTATGTTTTTTTTTAGATTATTTATATAGAGTTTACAGTTACAGAGATACACACTTATATATGTCATATTTATAATTAGGCTATTTTTATCAGATAAATGCACAGGTCATATCATCTTGGGAAAGAAGTGATGATTGCACGTTATAGTGGTTGAGTAACTGACGTCTGCTTTGAAAAACCCAAAAGATGCTTATTATTTTTTGTTGTTTTGTTTTATCCTAAAGATAAGTCATACCATATCATTCCATGGCATACCATACCATATCATTTCATACCACACTGTACCAAACCATGTCATACCATATCGTACCATGGCATACCATATCATACCATACGATGGCATACCATATCATACCCCATACTATTTCATACCATACTATTTCATACCACACTGTACCAAACCATGTCATACTATATCATACCGTACCATGGCATACCATACCATAACATACCATACCTGGTACCTTAAACTGAACTTTCAGCATTCCATTATTTTTTTATTTCCCTTGAGAGTCATTTACTTTTATGCATATTTTAAAATCATCATAGACATCTACACCCCAGTTTTTACTCTAATTTTGCTTCAGATTCCACTTTTGTTTCATAGTGTTGTTGTGATCATTAAAACATGTCCTACAATGGTCAAAAGAGGCCTAACCTGATTTTGCTACTCTTATCCTATCCTGTTGAGGGAAAAGGGGAAATGGAATCTAAACCTTGTTTTTCCTCTCACAAACGAAAAGAAGGGGAAGAGCTTGAGTTCAGATCTCTGGAGATCCATCTAGTGCGCATGGTGTTTGTCTCCTGAAAGCAGAACTAAAACGTGTGACAGAAAGGCACTGTTGTAAATAAATAATTTGCTTGTTCTGAACTTGTACTGTACAATCTGTACAGCAAAGTGGAATGCTGGAACATTTTGGAAAACATGAGAGGTTGACCTTGTCTTGCACCTTTGAGGGATAACACAAAATTAAAGTTTTCATGTTTTAGTGAATATCTGGAAATGAAACATAAAAGATTGATCAGCTACCATTGTTTTCACTATGAGACACACATTTATAAGTACTGTATGTATTCTCTTGATTCATGAATTGATAAAGCTCCTCGGATGATAAGCGAAACGTCTTCTGTTACAAATAAAGTCCAGTTGATCTTGTATTGAACGCCTTTTTGATTTATCATGTCCTGGACGACTGAGAATCTTCACCAGCATACTGTATGCATTGTATGAGCAGGCAGTAATCAGGAACATACCTTTTTCACCAAGTCCACTCCTTGCCAGCACCTGGGGCCTCATGTATCAAAGACTTGCGTGGATTTCTTACTGAAAAGTGACGTACGGTCAAATCCAGAAAAGTGTCTACGCACAAAAAAATCCAGATTTATCAAGCTGTGCGTACACCGGTATCCACGCACATTCCTTTTGTACATCACAATGAACGTGGAACTGAGCGCACGTGAGACACCTCCCCTGACACGCCTACATTTACATATGTTAAACAGATGCAAATTACTTCCTGCATGTGTGAAGGACATGTTTGTTTGATCCCTGCGCGATCAGAAATGATTTCTAGATTCAGGAAAATAATGGATTTAATATAATATGAGTGAGGACAAACATCCTAAGTAAGAATAGTAATAAACTGTGTTCATCACGCAAAGAACGAGTGATTGTGTGCCGGTATTCGTGCTGTGCGCGCACCCTGCTTTGGTGCGCCACCGGCTCATTCATTCATTCTGAGTGAAAATATTAACTTTGCGCACGAGTTAATTACCATAATTACTGTAAACACAGAGGAACTTACTTGGATGTTTGCTAGAACATAGATCTTCGTTTATTTAACAGATGATATGAAGAAACGAGTCTCTGCGTCTCAGTGGAGACTTTTCATGACATGACGTGATGTTGGAGTCTCCAAAGCGCGCGCTGCAGCCTTGTGCGCAATCTGTTTGTCTGTGAAGCTTTTACTCCCATACAAGTTATAAATGGTGTACTTTCACGTGTCATTTTGGAGACATCTACAATAAACACAGATAATGACACACCTCCACTGCCGTGCGAGGGTGCACGCGCGCTCAAAGCGCGACCATAACTCAGCCTTTGGGATCATATGGATGAGACCATTCCATTGGACATGAATCGGCTTTGTGTGGACTGGACTGGCACAGCCCTGATCGACCTGCCAGCTCCCTCTAAGCTCCTGTGGAACCCCAGTTTCTGCACGTGCACGCGTGATGCGCGGCCCCTGTGTTGCGCCAGTGCGCAGCAAACTGAAAAATGATTATTTCTGAAAACGGCTGATAAGCCATATCCTAGATCAGAGAATTATATCTGTTTATAAATAAATGCTCTGCGTGTTACACTATCTATATCCTCCAGTAAGGCTGAATGTATCCGTTCCTGTTACATTTATTTTTTGCACAACTTTGCGCGTCCATGTGGATGTACTTGTTAATCGTGTGTTTGGTGGGAATATTAATCATTTTCACATCATGAACAGTTAATAGTAATAATAATAATAATAATAATAATAATAATAATAATAATAATAATAATAATAATGAATTCAATTTATAACGCACCTTTCATTAATGGAAATCTCAAAGTGCTACAAGGTGCAACATAATTAAATGTCAATAAAACAAATAATAAAACAATTAAAATCAACAACAGTATCAGCTAAGATCAAAAGTAGAATCATGAGGAGTAAAGTATGCTCGGTTGAAAAGAAAGGTCTTCAAGCCGCTCTTAAAGTCAACCACAGACTGTGGGGCTTCAGTTTCTCTGAAACACCTGTAAGTGTCGCCAAAGGAACAAGAACCACAGAAACGTGCGTACGCCTGCTCGGGAGCTTGCGTGGATATGTACCTGGATGCGCATATATTCACGTTCAGTTCAGTTTTGATACATACGGGGTTTTGCGTGGAAAGTGACGTGCGCAATGTTTTTGTGCGCACGCACGGTTGATACATGAGGCCCCAGGATCAAACTGGCTTTATGCCGGGTAGACACATGTTTTTTAACCTACGACGCCTTTTCAATATATTATACTCGGACCAGACAGACAAGGCCTTAATTATGTCATTAGATGCACAGCGAGCCTTTGATCAAGTTGAATGGCCGTATATGATGTATGCTCTCAACAAATTTGGTTTCGGGCCTCGGTTTGTAAAATGGATTGAAATAATTTACTCACACCCAATGGCTTCTGTTATTACTAACCAAAATATTTCTAGTCCTTTTGCTATTCACAGAGGGACTCGCCAAGGCTGTCCGCTCTCTCCGTTTCTTTTTGCAATTGCTATTGAACCCCTGGCTGCCAGCATTAGGCAAGACCCTGAAATATTACCCATCGAAAAGTTTGGTCATAAACATCACATCTCGCTCTATGCCGATGACATACTCTTGTACATTTCGGAACCGCAGGCTTCAATGTCTCCCCTTTTAAAGAAGATTAAAACATTTGGCAGCTTCTCCGGATTCTCCATTAATTGGGATAAGAGTGTAATAATGCCACTCTCATCCGAAGAAGATCTGACCTTTTTGAGAGAAACGTCTTTTCAGATAACTTATAAAACCTTCACATATTTGGGGGTGACGATAACAAGGAGACCGGAGGATCTCTTACAACTGAATTGGCAGAATAAAATTATGCAACTTAAGCAGAATATAGATTTTTGGAAGACTCTCCCTCTATCTATGGTCGGCAAAATTAATGCAATTAAAATGGTGGTATTGCCACGGTTTCTTCATCTATTCCTTTCTGTTCCATGTTTTATAAGTATGTCATACTTCAAACAGTTAGACTCCATCATCATTCCCTTTATCTGGGGGTACAGGAATGTTAGAATTTCCAAAAAACATCTATGCAAAACAAAAGCGATAGGGGGATTTTCATTGCCAGATTTCAAATTATATTATTGGGCTTCTCACCTATCCATTATAGCATGGTGGAAGAAAGGCCCGCACCAGTCTCACAATCTCTGCCTTGCTTGGCTATCCTTAGAACAACGACATTGTCATAATACGTCTTTGGCTGCCCTCCTTAACAGCCCCACTAAAATAAAAAAAAAGCTTTACAATAATAATCTGGTTATTGGCAATACTATAAGAATTTGGAAACAGATACGGAGTTATATAAAAGCTCCGGCAGTCTGCTTGGATGCTCCCATTTGCGAAAACCACTCTTTTGTTCCGGGTCTCAGGGATGTCGGTTTCCAGATGTGGAGAATGAAGGGTATCCATATGGTAGGGGATCTGTACGTTGATGGCACGCTTGCGTCCTTTACTCAGTTGAGCTCTGTATATGATGTTCCACGGTCGGGATTCTTTCGTTTTCTACAGATTAGGGACTAAATTAGTAAAAATATATCAAATTTTAGAACTCCTACCAGGCACGAGACTCTGGAGGCAATAAATAAATTTGATCCGGTTAATCATGGAGCAGTGTCATACTTTTACAGCATTCTCAATAATGTACCGGTAGACCTAACTAAAGTCAAGAAAGTATGGCAGGATGAGATGGGACAGCAGATACCTGACCATGGTTGGGAAGAAAGTTTGAAGAGTATACATGACTAGAAAGTTAATTCTCAATAGTCCAGGTATCAAATCCGCTCATTCTCAACTGTCCAGATGAACTGATTGAGAATGAGCGGAGTATACATGACTGTTCAGTTAACTCTAGACATAATCTTATACAATTCAAAACATTGCATAGACTTTATTATTCGAGAGAAAAATTAAGTACTTTTTATCCGAATGAGTCACCAATGTGTAATCGGTGTAAAGCTGCAACGGGCAACTTGCTCCACTCCTTTTGGTCATGTATACAGCTGCATACATTTTGGAAGAACATTTTTTATTTCTTTTCCACCGCTTTTGGGAAACAATGGGATCCGGATCACCTGGTTGCAATTCTCGGAGCTCCAGGGGTTTTGCCCCTGGCCAATAAATATGAGAAAGTAGCCATTTTGTTTGGTATGGTGATCGCTAAGAAGTTGATCTTGAAGGTTTGGAAGAAAGGACTTTGTACCCACATTTGAACAGTGGTTGGGAGAATTGGCAAACACATTGTCTCTGGAAAGATTGAGATATTACAACGAGGACAAAATGAACATGTTTGGGACAATATGTGACTCTGTACTAAAAAATATTCAATGATGGTATCGTAGTTGATCATTAGACTAATGTCCGGTATTATATGAGCCCTTGCTCTCTGGTGTATTGTTGAAATGGTGTGATTCATAATATGGTGTATTTACCTTATGTTGTTTTGACTGTGTGACTATTACTATTCGATGTGCTGTTTTGTTTGGTTTGGGAGGGGTGTTGATGTTATTGTAGTTTGTTTTATTACTAAAGATGCCAATAAATATGCAGGCAAACGTAAAAAAAAAAAAAAAAAGCTCCGCGGTGGCAGGGCTCCGGGGGTGGATGAGATTCGCCCGGAGTTCCTTAGGGCTCTGGATGTTGTGGGGTTGTGTTGGCTTACGCGACTCTGCAATATCGCGTGGACATCGGGGGCAGTTCCCTTGGATTGGCAGACTGGGGTGGTGGTTCCCCTATTCAAAAAGGGGGACCGTAGGGTGTGTTCCAACTATAGGGGGATCACACTCTTAAGCCTCCCTGGTAAGGTCTATTCAGGGGTTCTGGAGAGGAGGGTCCGTCGGATAGTCGAACCTCGGATTCAGGAGGAGCAGTGTGGTTTTCGTGCTGGTCGTGGAACACTGGACCAGCTCTACACCCTCAACAGGGTCCTGGAGGGCGCGTGGGAGTTTGCCCAACCAGTTTACATGTGCTTTGTGGACTTGGAAAAGGCATTCGACCGCGTCCCTCGGGGGGTTCTGTGGGGGGTACTCCGGGAGTATGGGGTACCAGGCCCATTGATATGGGCTGTTAGGTCCCTGTACGACCGGTGTCAGAGCTTGGTCCGCATTGCCGGCAGTAAGTCAGGCTCGTTTCCAGTGAGAGTTGGACTCCGCCAAGGTTGCCCTTTGTCACCGATTCTGTTCATAACTTTTATGGACAGAATTTCTAGGCGCAGCCAAGGTGTTGAGAGGATCCGTTTTGGTGGCCTTAGAATCGCTTCTCTGTTTTTTGCAGATGATGTGGTCCTATTGGCTTCATCAGATCGTGATCTACAGCTTTCACTGGAGCGGTTTGCAGCCGAGTGTGATGCGGCCGGGATGAGGATCAGTTCCTCCAAATCCGAGGCCATGGTCTTGAGCCGGAAAAGGGTAGCGTGCCCTCTCCGGGTCGGGGAGGAGGTCCTGCCCCAAGTGGAGGAGTTTAAGTATCTCGGGGTCTTGTTCACGAATGAGGGAAAACTGGAGCGTGAGATCGATAGGCGGATAGGTGCAGCGTCCGCAGTGAAGCGGGCGCTGTACCGGTCTGTCGTGGTGAAGAGAGAGCTGAGTCAAAAGGCAAAGCTCTCAATTTACCGATCGATCTACGTTCCCACCCTCATCTATGGTCATGAGCTTTGGGTTGTGACCGAAAGAACGAGATCTCGGATACAAGCGGCTGAAATGAGTTTTCTCCGCAGGGTGTCTGGACTCTCCCTTAGAGATAGGGTGAGAAGCTCAGTCATCCGGGAGGGACTCGGAGTAGAGCCGCTGCTTCTCCACATCGAGAGGAGCCAGTTGAGGTGGCTCGGGCATCTGGTTAGGATGCCTCCTGGACGCCTCCCTGGTGAGGTGTTCCGGGCATGTCCCACCGGGAGGAGACCCAGAGGAAGACCCAGGACGCGCTGGAGGGACTATGTTTCTCGGCTGGCCTGGGAACGCCTTGGGATTCCCCCAGAGGAGCTGCTCCAAGTGGCTGGGGAGAGGGAAGTCTGGGCCTCCCTACTTAGGCTGCTACCCCCGCGACCCGACCCCGGATAAGCGGAAGAAAATGGATGGATGGATGGATGGATATATA
>JBBPBX010001557.1:4188-24534 GCA_038048925.1 Garcialebias charrua | reverse complement strand
TTATTATTATTATTATATTTTTATTTTTTTCCCTGGTTCGGGTTTGTAATTACAGTTAAATTATTGGATTTGGTCCAGGCTCAGGAAAAAAATAGTATATGGGTTCAGGCCAGACTGGGCCGGGCCAGATTTTTTTGTCCCAAATGCAACTCTACAGTGACTACTATATATGATTTGTTTAAAAATCAGTCCTATGGTTTATGGTTTATTTTGCTAACAAACACAGTTGATTCCATCATTGCATGAAAATCATTTAAGTAAATATTTTGAATATACTGAATTTGCAATATGTAGTATTCTGAGTATGTATTCAGACTCCTGCCCCACTACTACCATAGCAGCAAACAAGCTGAACTTCAGAGTTCTGAGTCTGCTTTCAGGATGTCTTACTTTTTTCTTTGATTAATTAGGAATAATATAGTTGGCATTTAATATGATAACATCCTCTTCCTGGCATTTTAGAAAAACCTTTACTCAAATACTCAATGTAATTCTTTAAACATTCTGTCCCTGCCAGAACATTTGTGTATCCCAAATGCATTGGGTAAATGTCAAGTCAGGTAATACAACGCTTGATTCTATTTTGGTGGAGCAAGGTATTGTTTCATTTAGCAGTGAATTATCCATAAACAAATATTAAATGGTTAGTTTAAACACTCCTCATTCTAAAGTTTGAGATCAGAAAAAATATATATAATTAAAAAATAAAATAGAAACTACATTAAAATGTACATTAAAACATCAGTGGCCCCTTAGTGAGAGCCAGCTGTGTACAGATGCTGGCATCATGATGAAAAAATAATAGTGATGGGTTAAAGGTTTTGTGTTGCGGTTTTATTTTGTTGTTACATAAATGAAAATTATAAAGATAATCACAGAAGCAAAAATTATAAATTCAGATGTGCGGTTGTCATAAATTACTTGCATTTCTATTAAAGTAAAGTGGTACTTGTTTGAGTTATTTTAAATGAACTGACCTTTTTTCTTTTTTTTTTAACTCAGGTAAAATATTCAAATTTGTCTGCAGCTTTTGATTAAGCCACAGTGAATTGAGCTGCCTAATAATTTAATTATTTTACTGTAAGGATCATTTATGATCGACTGCCAAAAAACAAACAGAAGAAACCTCATAGTGAAAACACAAACGAAAAACGTTTTTTTTTATGCATTCAGTTGATGATAAATAAGATCACTAATGGTTTGATTTTCCAGTTTGATGAACTAGGATCTATTTTTATGAAACTTTTTTTTTGTTTGTTTATATATGTATGATATTTGATTGACAATGAAAACACAAATGCTTGCTAGACAGGGTATATTTTTTAAGGCATATGTAATATTATTGTATTCCCATTTAAAGTGGTTTTTATTAACAAATATTTAAAAAAAATACATTCACTGCCAGTCAGAGTGAAGGGGTTGTTTTGATTCCAGGCAATACATGTTCGCCCAAAATCATATTAAAAAAAAAAAAAAATGAATAAATTATTAACTTCAAAATAATTCAGTAGCTCTGTAAAAGCAGAGTTGTTATGGTTTTGTTAATATTAGGACTCTGTTTCTGGTTCCCTCTGTGTTCTTTGTTTCCCTACAGTTGCTGTGAGCAGTCAAAGTTGGTGGAGCACAGTAGTTTACAATGACAATTAGCACCCTTCATAAGACTGAACCATTCCACTACACTTTGTTGGTGTTACAACCCTTGGAATAAGCCTAGGAGGTGCAAGGGGTAACACAAACATTGTAAACTAAATACTAGAAAGTTCCTGAAGAAACTTTGATGGGGACTGCCTATTTAGTATTACACCAATATTAATAATGAACATTAATATTAACAATACTAATTATAAATATTTATAATTATTAATAAGTTTTTACATTATTATTAAACTATAATTAATATTAATAATAAATATTAATATTAAAATAGGTAATTATTAACATTCATTGATGTTAATTATTATTATTACTAATTAATAATAATAGGTGATGATAGGTAATAATAGGTGCCTTCCTTGCATCTTGAACCAAAATGGCAGCATACGTTACTCAGTTTCTGTGAAGAGATTCCTCCTATTCATTTCCTATGGGAAATTTGGCATCTTTGTTATCAAAATATGTTGCCATGGTAACTACGAATGCCAATAAAAGTAATTGTACACTTCCCAGACCTGGGACGGTCGTTTTGATATAACTTTTGTAGAGGTCCACGTTTTAGTTCGGGCCGCATTCATTCAACCTTTATTTAGTCAGGTAAATCTTATTGAGCCTCATGGCTCATTTACGAAAGCGACCTGCTAAAACTAAAGAACGATGAACAGCAATGGTAGAATTTCCTTAAACAATAAACAATAAACAATAGAAAACAAAAGAGAGAAAAAAACAAAAGAGAGAAATACATTTTTTTTAAACAAAGTATCAAAAAACTAGCAAAACATTATAAGGTAGACATATAAAATCAAAGACAGGAACAAATCTGCATTGGTTTTTGCCAGGATTCAAACAAATTCTGAAAACCATTTAAAGAAGTCAAGGTCGAGAGCTTCAGATCTTTTTGTAAGATATTCCATGAAGCAGGAGCGGAATAGGAGAAGGCCCTTTTTCCAAGTTCAGTCCTCACTGATGGAACACTGCAGGTAATCATGTCCTGAGAGCGCACACTGTAGCTGCACTCACGCAAAGACATGTAGGAGGAGATGTATGAGGGCAGCAAACCAAGAAATGATTTAAAGATGAAAGTGTACCAGTGGAAGAGTCTGCGTGAGGTTAATGATGTCCAGTTAACCAGTGAATACAGGGTGCAGTGGTGGGTACGATAATCACAGCCAGTTATGAATCTTAGTGCACCATGATAGACAACATCCAACATCCGCAGGGTGCTTGTAGGAGCATTCATGTAGAGAATGTCACCGTAATCAATGGAGGGAAGGAAAGTCACAGATACAAGGCGTTTCCTAACATTCAGTGTTAGACATGATCTGTTTCTGAAAAAGAAACCCAGTTTAACTTTCAATTTCTTCACTAGGTTTTCCACGTGGAGTTTAAAAGAGAGATGTGAATCGACCAGTATACCCAGATATTTATAGGAATCAACAAACTCAATAGGGACACCATTTGAGGATAAAATCAGAGGAAGATCTGCTGGAACCGCCTTCCTACTTGAAAAAAACATCCCTTTTGTTTTATCAGCATTTAGGACAAGTTTGAGACGGAACAAATCTGACTGGATGATGTCAAAAGCGGATTGCAGTAACTGGAAAGCCTTAGCTACTGTTTTAGCTCGGCAGTAAACAACTGTATCATCAGCATAGAAATGTAAGGATGCATCAGGGATGCAGTGACCTACATTAGCTATGTAGATTGTAAAGAGGGTTGGTCCTAAAACTGAGCCTTGTGGTACACCATTTTTAACTGTTAAATAGCTGGAAGAAGTACCGTTATGTTGAACACATTGCCTCCGATTGGAAAGATAGTTAGAAAACCAACCGATGGTGTGATCAGAGAAACCGATTTCTGAGAGCTTATGACACAGGATGTTATGATCCACAGTGTCAAAAGCTTTAGACAGATCTAAGAAAAGTGCAGCACAATAGTCCTTAGCATCCAATGCTTCAACAACATCATTCAGAACCTTCAGAGAAGCAGTTGTTGCACTGTGTTTTTTTTCCTGAAACCAGATTGATGTAGAGGTAAGATGTTAAATGAGTCCATTAAACTTGAAAAATATACACTTTTAAGGTGTAGAATAATAAGTGGGCAGTCACCAACTAGTTCTTGGAGTTGGTGAAATATTGTGTCTTTGTTTGCAAATTACGTCACCATGGTAACTCGAAATGCCAATAAAAGTAATAGCACACATCACTGGGCCGAGCGAGTCGTTTTCATATGACTTAACTGGGGGTAGACATTGTGGTTTGGGCCGCATTAACGGAGATAGAAATGTAGACGCAGTTCTGAGGTGTAGAATAACAGGTGCCTGCCATGCATTTGCATGGCAGTCCCCAATAAAGCTAATGACTCAAAAACAAACCAACTTGACATTTACAATAATTTAATCAAGGTAAGAATTTTGGGTGTTACAGACAGGAGGGGAAGCCATGAACGTCAGGGTCTCCAAGGCCAAAACAACAAACAAAAGAATGCCCCATCTGGCTAGAAAACAAAATTACCTCATCTATCAAAACTAAAACTACAATTCCTAGGCTCCCTGGCTGGTCAAAAAACAGGAGAAAAGTTAGTTTAAAATAAAATGGCAGAGAACCCCTACCAAACTTCCCATCTAAACAAAAGGTTTCTTAAATAGAACTGTTCACAGAAGTTAACAGAAATCAACTCAGAGTTGCTACAAAATGATTTGCACAGAGTTCAGTCAACCACACCGCTCAGAACCTAGTAAAAATGCCCAAGGAGAAAGGGGGCGTGGCGCTGGATCACTGAAGCTTTTATGCAGTCCACTGATGAGGAGGAAGTGATTCCAGGTGTGCAGCATAGAGTGCCAACATGGTGTGACAGCAGGCCTGTAAACAAGCAAAGGAGGAGAAAGGTTGTCCTCTGGTAAGATAACCTCTAGAAATCAGTGGATGTAACAGTTGGACTGTTTGTTAGTTACAAAATGAGAACTTTGTGTGTTAATTAGTTTACTACATTCACCTCATCATTACATCTTGGGGGTCCTCTTCTGATGAAGGTAAGCCTCTCCTGCAACAAAGAAATAAACCTGGTTACTTTGACTCGGCTTTCCACTCCCAGCCTGCCTGCTTCCCACATACAGCACCTGCCTTTCCTCATTCCAAGACATTTTCCCCTGAGCACAGAACCACAGTCCAAACAATTACCCTTTGAGCCTAGAAAACATACACCAAACCCTCCTGTCCCTGGTCCAATCCTACAAAATAAATCTACTTACCTTTACACTTGCGTTTTCTGTTTAGTCTGTTTCAATAGTCAGTAATCTGAGTTGTGGTTTAAAATATCTTACCAAAATGACAACTGATATATTGCAGTTTTTGTATTACACATTTATACATGTTATGACACAATACTATGCATTATGAAACAAACAAAATAATATATAGCATAAGATTAAAGGTTCTTTATTGTCATTAACATCGCATGTGATACTTGAGGTGGAACAAAATTGTGTACACAGGATCCCAGTTACATCCAACAATAGCAAAAATATAAAGTGTAAAAAGAAAGAGAAAATAAGGATCTACGGTATACACTAAGTCTTAGTGTTTACCGTGTATACCACATGTGATGTACAATTGGGCATTCATTCAGCGTATGTCTTAAGCCCCCGGCAGACCTCAGCGTACAGGCAGTATGCTTTCCAGCCCCCTATGAGGGGCCCCAAGGCACTTCACAGTACCACCCATCCACCCATTCATACACCGGTAGTAGTAGCCTGCCATGAAAGGCGCTGCCAGTCCTACCGGGAGAAACTCAGGGTTAAGTGTCTTTCCCAGGGACACAACGTGGTATGCAGTGACCGGGGGATTGAACCAGGGACCTTCCGGTCCTGAGCCGGCTGCCCTGCCTCTACACCATCTCGGCCCCTAGGGATAAGGGAACCAGAGTAACCAATGAAAGTCCATGAACCTATGAGGAAAACATGCAAAATCCACAAAGACTCCAGGTCCAAACTGGAGATTGAACACAGGACCTTATTGCTGTTAGCCAACAGTTGTGTAACATTTGGGCAA
The DNA here is from genome assembly GCA_038048925.1 of Garcialebias charrua. Lineage (NCBI taxonomy): Eukaryota > Metazoa > Chordata > Actinopteri > Cyprinodontiformes > Rivulidae > Garcialebias > Garcialebias charrua. The sequence goes on along the minus strand of JBBPBX010001557.1, from coordinate 18,832 downwards.
CATAGGTAGTAAATTCATAAAATTATACAACACAGCTTTAAACAAATGTTACATAAACGTTGTAGCATGGTATACTGGTAACTAGCAGTAAAATACAATGCAACAAGGCACAATTCAATATCATAGTACCATACAATATAGTATGCAATAAATTCATCTTTACTGTCCCTTAAGCTAATTAATTTTAGATTCAGTCATGTTTCAATTGCTGTGTGCTCAAATTGCCATATTTCCCAATGAGAAGATAATAGTGCCATTGGAAAAATGAACAACACGATTATTATTGCATAAAAAAGGCTGAGATTTGTGACAACATTTGCAACTGCTAGAAAAAATTCTAAATACATTTCTCAGTTCAAAGTTTGCTGAATAAACAAATAGTTAATACTGTTAGTCTTCCAATCACCCTACAAAGCAGAATGTAATGAACATATGGCATGTTTACTTCCAGAATTTAGCAAGTACTAACTCCTTAATAGACTGTTTTCTGGGGTGTTTTGTCTGTGTTTTTATAAGTACCAGCTGGAAAGCACAAGTACTTAAAAATAGCTTCAATCTACTGAGAGCACATCCTGCCTTTGTGCACGCTGTTTCATTGTTGAGACTTCCGGGGAAAGCTAATGGAAATGAGTCTTCATTAATTCCACCTGTGCTCTTACTACTGTGACAAGTCACATGTCTGCTGTTCCAAAAGTTATTTGAGTGTTCAAGGAGAAAGATGGTTTAGCCTGTTTGATTAAATCATGATGCCCTCATGAGTCCATCAATTTTGTTTGGATTAAAATGTATCTTTCTGTATATTTTTCACATTAAAATTGATACATTTGTTTCAGCAGGAGTGTATATGTTCACAATCAGTTAGACTCGCTCTATTAGACCACTCCAATATTCTGACTTCTTGTTTTTTTATTATTTTTTTTATTATGCCTTTTTGCTTCTGTAGTTATACCATTAAAAAAAAAAAAGTTGATACCTCAAGAGGATAAATACACTTGAGCACAAAAGCTGGTTGCTACATGTGTCAGGATTCCATAATAATGTTTACAAATTACCTCTGTCATGGCAAGTGGAAAGTTTGATGCTGTATGCAAGTCAAATAAGTGACAAATACATCCAATCTTTTATTATGAGATGCAATGCTATTTATTTATTTATTGACATCTATAATACTGTGCACTATTTTTATTTTAATCACATTCATTTGAACTTGTGTGGAGCATGTAGTTTTTTTTTTTTTGTTGTTCTCTAAAATAGGAAATTAAATAAACAAATGAAAAACTGAGTGGATATTATCTGAAAAGTTTTCTTATGACAACAACAGAGCAATGCTTTTTTAAATTTATGTATTTATTTTGTTATTGTTTAGGTAAAAAAAATAGGTTTGAGTTCAGAAGTTATATTGTGATGTATTACATGGTGTGGTAGCTCTTTAAAGCTATAGTATGTAAGATTGTAATGTAGTCTGTAACTTTTCAAACAATATATTTTTAACATATTTCTTCACTCAGTCACTATCTACTGACAAACTGATGTTAGACCAAGTAATCTCTGAAAAAATCTATTGTCCCCTTGCTTCTCTATCAGCATTTATAAAAACACTGAAAACACAAGAGTGACCAGGACACTGACAGCCAATAAAAACAGAGTTGTTTGTCACGCCCCAACCCACGCCCCCACCTGTCCCAGCCGCAGCTCGTTCTCATTAAAAGGATTGCAAAGCGATGCAGGACTGTTTTTTATGTGACACAAAATGTATTAAATATCCCTTCTTTATCCCAGAGCTGGACTTTTATTTAGTTTTTTTGCCAAAAGCCAAGTGATCGCTTCATCCTTCACTGACAGACATGAGGAAATGGATTTGTCACGAGTCACGAGCGAATTAAAACATGTCCAACGTTGCTTTGTGAACCTCTGATGATTTCTGCTGGATTTTGTGTTGTAGGATGAGTGATTCGTGGTTTTATTAAATTTTTTTAACAGTTATATTATCAAATAAACACAGAATATCGCAGCGCAAAGACAGGAGGAGGTGGAGCATTCCACACATTCCAGACCAGCAGCGCAGCGACATGAGGAAGTCACGAGCGAATTAAATCATGTCCAAACGTTGCTTCGTGAACCTCTGCTGGTGTCTGCTGGATTTTGTGTTGTAGGATGAGTGATTCGTGGTTTTATTAATTTTTTTAACAGTTATATTATCATATAAACACAGAATATCGCAGCGCAGACAGGAGGAGGTGGAGCATTCCAGACATTCCAGACCAGCGCTGACAGAGGAAGTCACGAGCGAATTAAATCATGTCCAAACGTTGCTTCGTGAACCTCTCAAAAGTCAAAGTCAAAGTCAACTTTATTGTCAGATCTGCAATATGTACAGTGCAGGACATACACAGGACCGAAATTGCGTTTCTCTCAGTCCCTCGGTGCAACAGTAAACATCTAAACATTGAAACACTGAAACATATAATAATAGACATAAGCATAAAAATAGTAAAACTAACACTGTCCTGAGTTGTTTTTTTTTTTTTTTTTTTTTTTTTTGCATAGTGGTATAAAAAAAGAGTATAAAAAGTATAACTAAAATAAACTAAAGGTTTCTAGCATTGACATTTGCAAAGTGGCAAAGCAGCGTATGAGTCAATGTACACAGTATATGTATGAGGTAGTAGTTGATGTTGTTGTAGAGGCAAAAAGTGGCATATGCAGTAAGCTGGTGTCTGCTGGATTTTGTGTTGTAGGACTAGCGCTCCATGGTTTTATTATATTTTATTAGAAGGTTTTATTTCCATAAACACAGAATATCGCAGCAGCTCTGAGCAGACAGAAGCAGGGGGCGGAGCAGATCCCAAGTTCACCAGAAGCACGGACTGTGCTCCCTCCCCTCAGAGTCATATATGGCTCTGAGGGGAGGGAGAAGAATGCTTTTCTGCGCTGAAAATATTTCTAAGTCCCAGAGTCCCAGAGAGTTCAAATATCGCAGACCCCAGCTTTAAGGTTGTCCATAATGTTTATAATAATTGTAAATAATAATGACTTTGTTCCACATATTGGATTGTTAGGCAATCACTGTCTGACCAAATATTGGGCATATTTTTAAGTAGTTTTCAACGTTATAGAGATATTTGAGCATTTTTTTTTACATTTCTTTTAAAAAGAACCTCTTAAATGACCTAGGTGAGCAATGATAATTCATTAAAAGACCAACAGCAGCCATGATTAACGACAATACTGATTTTTATTTTATTTTATATAAAGCTGAATGATGTTGGTGCCTTTTCACATTGCTTAAATGTTTTGTATTTTATTTTTTACACAACTACAAAATTAACCCTAGGACATAGAAAATAACTGTTCAACTAAACAATGAAAAATTAGGAGGGAGCTACTTTATTTTATTTTAATTAACAATAGGCTAGTATATATTGGTATTCCTGGATGATTATTGATTGTTTGCAATATCTCATCCCTCCCTAGAAACAATGGACATCAGGAGATTATTTTCAAAGAAGAGGAGAGTATCGTGAATCACAATTTCCTCACAGGAATTATTTATTTAATTGTTTTTATTTTTCTATGTAGAGTTTGTGCAGTTAGCTGGCTAGTCAATATTAAGTGATCAGCTAGCTTAGCATTAGGTATCACTTTATCCAAATTCAGTGATGACATAAAATCTATCACTGAGCACCCGCTTCGGATGTTATCAACCATAAAATGGCCCCTACCAATTATTACCATCCCCATTCGTAGCGGTCAGAATGCCCCTCCTGTACCTCCTAGCAGGTTTAAAGGTACGTTGTCACCGTTACAAGCAATGACAGCAGGCTCCGTCTTTAGCTACGTGGATAGGTTTAGACTAGTAAAGGGTAGGGATGGGGCCGAACTGATCCAGTATCGGTATCCGATACCAGCATAATTTAAGTAACGGATATCGGAACCAACCTGCCGTTATTTCCAATACTTTCTAGATGTCAGAGAGCACTATAATGCACATTACTCTGTGACTTATGTCTTAACATTGTGTGAGATAAACCCAGAGAAGACACTCTGAGCCTCACTACAGTACAGTAATTTACAAACTAATGGCATACAAGGCAGGTCTCTACCACAGACGTCCTTCTGACTCATGGTGCACACTAGTCTAAAATACTGCTAAGCATTATGGGAAATCATCACAGTCTACTCCCCATTTTTTTGTTTTATTTTTGATTGTAGCACTATATGAGTTGTAATTCTTGTTGAATTTGATCAACGGATACAGATTTAATCTATAATTGAACACTAATATAAGCATTCTAGGAAATCACGTTTTTTTAGTTTTGTTTTTGACTGTGGCACTGAGTTGTAATTCTTGTTGGTTTTGATGAACAGATACAGATTTAAACTATGCATTGAATTTATAAATGTAAATTCAGTGTACAGTATTGTTTAAATACTTTTGAGAAAGGAAATGGATCTTGGAAATATGCTTGCTTGAAAGAGTTGTTACATTTTGAACAACATTGACATCATTATGTCCGGCGTAACCCTCCCCCCACCCCACCCCCAAAAAGCTACTGCACTCCTCCCCTTTGTTTGATCTCCTTTATCTCAGTGAAAAAGTGAAGTGGGACATTTGTCTCTGCATTTGAGTAAGAAAATATAAGGAAACTATGAAGAGGTAGAAGTTAAACTAGGAACAGTCCTTTACTGTCTGCAACTTAGCATTCCTAGGGGATCTCAAAGTGTTCCTTAGCAAATATAGGTATTTAAACCCTCCTTCGGTTTCTGGGTCCATCCCTTTGTCTCGTGTTGAGCATACCTTCAAAACCTCCAGAGGGAGAAGTCAAGGAGGCATCCTGATCAGATGCTCAAACCACAGCCACTGATTTTTTTTCAGTGCCATGGAGTAGTGGCTTTACTACCACTCCTATCTCTTCCCAGATGATGGAGCTCTACACCTTATCTTTAAGTCCAACCCCAGTAACCCTACTGAGGAATATCATTCGTAGATGAACTCATTATTTCAATAAAGATCCACATCTTGTGACCATATTTTACCACCTTTTGACCGACATTGCAATTTCAGTGAGATAATTGTAAATTTATCAGTTCATTGCAGTAAAGTCCAGACTCAAATTCCTTGCCAACTGGACACATGTTTGACAATCACATGGACACTCACTGTCTAATTGCCCACAGTCTATGTATATAAGAGTTTTTGCAAAAAAATAAATTAAATTAAAATAAAAAAAGAGAAGAGCATGATACCATCATAGTAAAAGAGCAGAAAGAGAGGACTGTGGAAAATAATGTATTCATGGCAGTATTGCTGAATACTGCAATTCCACAAATTCCAAATAAGATGTATTCTTAATAATGAAAGAGAGCTAACCAAATAACTATGGAAGTAATTTGCTGTGTTAAGTTTAACACATGCAATGTAAATGCAAATAGAAAATGTTATGTTTGATTTAATATATTTTTTATGTTTGATTTAATATATTTTGGCTTGTCTTACCTGAATTTACCTGAATCACAGTCCATCAGCATTGGTGCCCCTCAGGGTTGTGTGCTCTCTCATCTGCTCTTCTCTATATACACCAATGACTGCACATCTAATAATAATAATAATAATAATAATAATAATAAACTTTATTTGTATAGCACCTTCCTACAATGCCTTGTATTGACCAAGGTGCTTAACAGGATAAAAAGATGAATAAACTGGAACAATAAATCAGTGAAAATAGAATAAAAAACAACAGTAATAAAAGAAGGCAATGGAAATAAAAAATGCTACATACTAAAATACCAAAAGTAATAAAAGTTACACACTGAAAGCTTTTTTGAACAAGTGGGTCTTCAGTCTGGTTTTGAACAGAGTCAGATCAGAGGTGGCACGCAGCTCAAGGGGGAGACTGTTCCAGGCTTTTGGGCCGGCAACAGAAAATGACCGGTCTCCCCATTGTTTGTACCTTGAGCGAGGCACCTCCAGCAGGTGTTGACTGGCAGATCGTAAAGCTCTGCCGGGCTGATGGACTTTCAAAAGTTCTGAGATGTAGAGAGGTGCAAGTCCATTCAGAGCTTTGAAGACAAACAGCAGCAGTTTGAACTGTATCCTGAACTGAACCGGGAGCCAGTGTAGAGAGGACAGGACAGGAGTGATGTGTTCATATTTTCGTGTGTTGGTCAAAAAGCGCGCGGCAGAGTTCTGTACAAGCTGTAAACGGGAGATGGAGGATTGATTAATACCAACATACAAAGCATTACAATAGTCAAGTCTGGAGGTCACAAAGGCATGGATGGCCTTCTCCAGATCACCACGGCTGAGAAATGACTTGACTTTAGAGAGCAGACGGAGCTGGAAAAAGCTGGTCTTGACAACAGAACTGATCTGTTTATCAAACTTTAAGTTGGAGTCAAGCTGCACTCCAAGATTTCTGACCACCGGGTTGAAGTGGGGGAGGGGAAAACCAACACTGGGACTGGGAAGGATGTTGCTGGTGTCATCAGGTGCACCAAATAAAATGCATTCAGTTTTATCTGTGTTTAGGTGGAGGAAGTTTTGAGAGAGCCAGTACTTAATGTCATTTAAGCAGTTGACAAGAGTGTTTGAACTGAGTGAGGGGTTGGGAGTGACTGGCAGATAGATTTGTAAATCGTCTGCATACATGTGAAAAGACAGATTATGACATGCAATGATTGATCCTAATGGCAGCATGTAAAGAGAAAAGAGGACTGGCCCCAGAATGGATCCCTGTGGTACGCCAGAGGTCAGAGGGGTTGATGAAGAGGAGGACAGATTGCCTATCATGACAGAAAAGGTTCTCCCAGTCAGGTAAGATTTGAACCACCCAAGCACAGCTCCCTGGAGGCCAACCAGCTGAGACACGCGGTTGATTAGTACCTGATGGTCGGCGGTGTCAAAAGTTGCTGAGAGGTCTAACATCACCAGCAGAACTGTTTTTTTGCATCCAGGGACAGAAGAATGTCATTCTGCACTTTGAGCAGTGCAGGTTCAGATTCAGTGCTAATGACCCGTCTGTTAAACTCCTGAAGTTCGCAGATGACACTACAGTCATTGGACTTATCAGTGATGACAACGAGTCTGCATTCCGACAGGAGGTGGAACGACTGATGTCCTGGTGCAACCTGAACAAGCTGGAGCTGAACACACTGAAGACAGTAGAGATGAGAGTGGACTTCAGGAGACACCCCCCAGAACTGCTGCCCCTCAAAATCTTCAACAGCCCCGTGTCTACGGTAGAGTCCTTCAGGTTCCTGGGAACCACCATCTCACATGACCTGAAGTGGGAGCCCAACATCACCTCCATCCTCAAAAAGGCCCAGCAGAGACTGTACTTCCTACGCCAGTTGAGGAAGCTGGACCTGCCTCAGGAGCTGCTGATCCAGTTCTACACTGCAGTCATTGAGTCCATCCTGTGTACATCCATCACAGTCTGGTTTGGAGCAGCCACAAGGCAGGACAGGAACAGGCTGCAGCGAACAGTGAGGACAGCTGAGAAAGTCATTGGGGCTTCACTGCCCTCCATTCAGGACTTGTACCACGCAAGAACCAGGAAACGGGCTGGAAAAATCATCACAGACTCCACACACCCGGGTCACAACATGTTCCAACTCCTCCCGTCTGGCAGACGCTACAGATCTCTGTCCACTAAGACTGTCAGACACAAGAACAGTTTCTTCCCCCAAGCCATCACCATCATCAACAGCTGATCATCAGACATCAATCAGCGTGACCCCCAACCCATTCCCAACCCCCATGTGACCATTCCTTAGAGAGACGTTTTCTAGAGAGACACGAACAGCCGGAAACAAATTCCTTGTGTGTCAACATACTTGGCCAATAAACCTGATTCTGATTCTGATTTAATCGCATTTGTTTGGCTTACCTGTATCCTGCCATGTAAAATGCAGCACAGCTCTCACCTGACCTCAGCCGCTCATCACCAGTGCCTGTATCTTTGTTTCCTTCCACAGACACTGCTCCCGAGGTAGTCCTGGGTCCAGAGGTCCTCATTCCTCCAGAGGTCTTCACTTCAGAGGTCCTCGCTCCGCTGGAGGTCTTTGTTTCACTGGAGTTCTTCGCTTCAGATGTCCTCGCTCCGCTGGAGGTCTTCGTTTTGCCGGAGATCTTCACTTCAGAGGTCCTCGCCCAACCAGAGGTCTTCGTTTCGCCGGAGGTCTTCGCTTCAGAGGTCCTTGCCCCACCGGAGGTCTTCGTTTCATTGGAGGTCTTGGCTCTCGAGATCCTCGCTCTTCCAAAGGGCTTCGCTTCTGAGGTCCTCGTTTCGTAGGAGGTCCACGCTTCATTGGAGGTCTTCGCTCCTGAGGTCCTCGCTTCGCCGGAGGTCCTCGCTTCGCCGGAGGTCCTCGCTTCGCCGGATGTCCATGCTTCGCCGGGGGTCTTCGCTCTCAAGGTCCTCCCTCCGTAGAAGGGCTTCGCTTGTGAGGTCCTCGGTCCGCCTGAGGGCCTCGCTTCGCCAGAGGTCCACGCTTTGCCGGGGGTCTTCATTCCTGAGGTCCTCGCTTTGCCTGAGGCCCTTGCTTTGCTGAAGGGCCACGCTTCACTGGGGGTCTTTGCTTTCGAGGTCATTGCTCTACCGAAGGGCTTTGCTTCTGAGGTCCTCGCTCTGCCTGAGGTCCTCGCTTTGCCGGAGGTCCACGCTTCACCGGGGGTCTTTGCTCCTGAAGTCCTCGCTTCGCCTGAGGTCCTCACTTTGCCAGAGGTCCACGCTAAACCCGATGGTCTTTGCTATCAAGGTCCTCACTCCACCGAAGGGCTTCGCTCCTGAGGTTCTCGCTTCGCTGAAGATCCTTGTCTTGCCGAAGGTCTTCGCTCTGCTGGAGGTCCTCGCTTCGCCTGGGGTCTTCGCTCCACTGAAGGTATTAACTTCACCGGAGGTCTTTGCTTCGCCGTAGGTCTTCGCTAGCTGGAGGTCCTCGTTTTGATGGGGGTCTTTGCTCCTCTAGAGGTCTTTGCCCACAAGGCACTCATTCAATGAGCTGCAGCTGTCTCTGGGGTCTCATCACCGGCAGCTGTAGCCTCTCCACTGGCCATAAAGGGACGGTATCAAGGCCACCCACCGGAGCCCTGGTCCAGGGGTGGATGACATCCTGGCGCCCACCAGTCCTCTGGCCTGTCGACGGACGGTCGCCAGGTTGCCCCCCGGATTCTTAGCCCTGCCTTGGATGGTCCCCTGACCACCCACCTTGACTTGGGGGGTCTTAAGGTTTCTGTGTTCCCTTTTGTGTCAAGTTTATGTCACCTAACATTTGGCTGTTTATTACCACCCTCCCTCCCAAGTGATGGTGCTCTCCTTGGGATTTCAGGGGCCATCCCTTGAGGGGGGAGGGGGGGGGGTCCTGTAGGGTTTCTGGGTCTGGTCCTGCATGTTGTGTTTTCCCTCGTGTATACCAGCCCCTCCTCCTTCTGTTATCCAGCACTGTCACACATGTCTCTTGTTCTAATCACCGCAGGTGCCTGTCATTTCACCTTGTCAGTGTCACTATATGTTCAACCCTGTGGTGTCATGTCAGTGTCTGTGGATTGTCCTGTCAAAGGCTTCATGTTCATATTTCCCTCTGTGTCTCCTCCATTGATCTCATCGTCCTCATGCATATGGGTTCACCAATGTGGAAACAGCTGATCATAATACATACAGCACTCTACTATTTTTGTATGAAGACTAATCAGAGCTTTATCACATTCATACACAAATGGGACACACATCGGAGGCAATGAGGGGTTCAGTGTCTTGCCCAGGGACACTTCAGCATGTGACTGCTGGTGGAATTGAACCCCTAATTCTTGCATTGGAGAACATATGTTCTAACCATTCAGCCACAGAAGTCATGTGTGCATCATTGCTGGTCTGCTCTGTTTGCAGCTGGATAGACGCTGCTGGAGGACTGTCAGTGCTTTGGGACATGGGAAATAGCCCACAGCATCATCTGCTGCTCTTTAAATAGAGCAATTCTCCAAAAATCTCAATAACACCAGAAAAGGTTGCTAGACTTGTCACCAGTTGCTTTTTGGAAATGCATTCTATGGAGGGGTTTAAAAACTTGCTAAGTAAAGTGACAACATTGCTAAATTAACAACACTACAAGTGCTTCACAAGCCAACACCTCTGTTGCCAGGCTCGTGTTGTGTTCATCGATTCAGTCATGCATTGAAGCAGTCAAAATACTGCACATTCTGAGATTTTTTATTTTATTTTAATTATTAATTTTACATTGTACAGAGGGCAAAATTACCATACAAATAAAATTATTATCTTAAGCAATGCTGTGCTCACACCTGGGCTCAACGTGAACCAGACAGTCTTACCCGCCCTGCTCTGCTCTAATTGGGTAAAACTATGACCATGGTCACTCTTTATTTGTTGAAAGCAGCACCAGTTTAATCCCTGTACCAGATTGGATGGCTTTAACAAGAATACAACACTTTTTCCCCCCTCCTTGTTTTTACAGATGACCCAATCCGTAGTGGTGATGGAGAACATTAATTCCTCCTTCCCCAACAAATTTTAAAACCTATGAGTAATGACCAATTTACTTTTTTTATGGATTTAAGACATTTTAAGGCCTTGATTTTCGATACATGAATTTGGGACTTTTTAAGGCTGCATGACCCTGTTATGGGAAATGAAATGAAAATACAAGTCTTCTCTAACTGTAACAGTATTGTCATGTGTAGAGCATGTCTGTAAGTGATAGTTTCCCAGTGAAGAGAAAACTGTTGCTGATCTTGTCTTATAATCTCAGGTTAGACATGTTTTTCTTGGAATCGTCTCATCCCAGAATTTTTTTTTTGTTCGACATGTCTTAATAAATTGATAAAAATCAACAAGCTGGGTCTTCCTGTCTCCCTTACTATTTTTGCCACAATTACTGTCATGTTTTCAATCATGTAGCCAAGATATGCGCAACACATATCTCATTTTTAACACTTGCTTGGATTTCTAGTGACAAAAGCTATTTCAGATAGCATCCATACAAAATAGGTGTGACATCAGATTTGAGTAATATTTTTGGTTTAACATGTGTATAAGAATGTAGGATCACAAACATGCACTTGGATTCATTCAAGCAATTATGATTACGTCCTGAAATAGTTGGAAAGTTCTAAATTGTTCCTTCTTGTAAATTAAACTTTAACACTTCTTCCTACTTTGTTATGTTAATAATATTCTGAAGGAGTCTGGTTTATTAAAGTGGAAAGAAAGCAGACACCACCACTGTGACAGCGCTAAATTCTGCACTGCATGATTCATAACAAATCATTGTCTTCCAACAGCTTTAATTCTTTCAGTGCCTGTCAATCTGCATTCTCCCAAACATTTTTCATTCTGCTTGTAGCACTAGGCTGACATGACCTTGAAACTGATGGCCTCAAGTCCAAACACACGTAATAATTTAAATATCCCTTAGGAGGACTGTTTGATGAGCCTTTTGATAAGTGTCACTTAATTTAATTTACCCATTTTTTAATCTTAGAACATTTAGTCAAAGGTGATATCACATTATTTCACCTTGAAGGAGACGTTCTGAAAAAGACCAAAAAAAGAAAATGCAATTTTAAAAGATGGATGATTTTGGCCTGCAAACCTCTTTAAAGTCATGTACCTTCACAAGAAAAAAGACAGTAGTACCCTAACACTGACAGATGACTTATTGCTGCGAGGCTACCTATAGACAATCTGTCCAGCAGTATAATATGTGTGTAAATGATAATGTTAAAGGTTATTGTCATGCTTCGCTGGTGACTCAAAATACATTGCCTCTATGGAAGCTGGCTGATCATTAACTCAAGGTGTCAGGAGACATACATTTGCTCACTGGTATTCTCCAAAGCCCCCAAGAAGGTGCACATCAGTGCTTTTTTTTAATTCTGGAGAGAGAGAAAAGGAAGAAAGATGCTGTAGAAGTCTGAAGGATATCAGTTTTAAATATCTCCCAACCTCTTGAATACCCTACATCTTGTTTCAACCTTGGAACGACAGTGCATTTGTTGTAATGCATTTAAAAATTCCAAACATTCACAAAAACTCACTTTGCGTTGACATCACACCATGTATCACACTGTTATTGATCTGATAGGAACTACATTTTGTTTCCTGTCTTTGAGAACACAAAAAATAATGGTTTCTTCTTGACTTATATGCAAATATTGATTTAATGTCTAATAAGAGCTCTGATAAAAATCTAAAGCTAGGAACATATTTGTCAAAATCAAAACCATTAAGGGAACATGACACAAGGAATAAGGGAGTAGTAATTACAGAACCTAATGTAACATTGAGCATGACCTTACACTGGTGATGAATGGTGTGAGTTCTATCCACAACATACAGGCAGAGAGTCATCAATGTTTGTAGGCGACTATGAGGTATGAGGTTATTAATCATGCAACATGAGCTCAGTGCTGAGTCTAATTAACAACAAAACACATGTATTTGTCTGTTCGGAGGGAAGAGGGAAAGAACTCATCTGAACCAAAGTGTCACAGCCTTTGCAATATTTATGATCAGACCAGTGCAGCTTTTCCACTGCAATTTGTTATACTCCACCTAATGCTGCCTACAGAGTCCTAAATGTGAAATCACACAGGCCTGTAACAGTTTTTAGGTGTAAGAATCAGCACTTTTCCCCCCTTATACAAGAACATCAAACTTTTAAAGAGCAAAAGCATTTGTGAGATGTTTCAATATATCAAGCTGATAGCAACCACTCAGTTTCATTGTCAACTGCTGCCAAAGGTGATAATGTTTTTGCTGTGTCTGTGCGTTCGTAGCATTGTCAAACTATTTAACGAACCACTCGATGGATAATGAAAATCTCTCTAAAAAGAACACACTCTATGTACTTCTACAATTGATTAAGCTTTTAAGTCATTCTCATTAAGGGTTGCCACTACAGCTAAACCATCTTATCTAAGAACAAAATGTCTTTACCTCATTCAGTCGTACGTATATTGGACTAACAATTGTTGTGGTAGTGGTTGAATATTATTACCAACACACACATTAAACAGTACACAATGTTTGTTGCTTAACACTTTGTCAGTAACTGTTGGCATCAACTCTTACCAAAGTATCTAATGGACCAGTGGACACATTTTAATAAAAGGTCCTGAATTAAATACTGAATGTATATTGACTGATAAATAACTGGAGTCACATCAACACACATCAACATAGGACTTTATTCCTCTTCTTTCAGCTTGTCCATCTTCAGCTCTCCTCCATCTCCCATTGTCCTCTCCATCCTTTTGTCTTCACTCCAACTACCTCCATTTCACTAATTGCATCCAGCATGGTGGCACAACTGGTAGAGCTGCTGCCTCTCAGCAAGCAGGTCCCTGGTTCAAATCCCAGCCCGGGGGCCTTTCTGGGTGGAGTTTGCATGTTCTCTCCGTGCATGTGTGGGTTTTCTCCGGGTGCTAGGCTGATTGGTAACTCTAAATTGACCCTGGGCGTGAGTGAGACAGGTCCCTCTTGTAAATGAGTCCCCGTGGCTCAGCGAGGCTAGCCTGTATGAATAATGGTTGAATTGAATGAATGAATGAATACTGTATACTGTATATCTTCTTTGTCTTTTTCCTGGTAGCTGCATTTCTAACACCCTTCTACCAATATACCCACTGTCCCTCCTCTGGACATGTCCAAACAATCTCAGTCTGGTCTCTCTAACTTTATCTCCCGGTTGTTCAACCTGTGCTGTACCTCTGATTATCTCATTCCTAATCGTATCCATCCTTGTCACACCTAAGAACATCAGCATCTTCATTTATGCCACTTACAGTTCTTTCTCCTGTCTTTTTGTCAGTTCCACTGTCTCCAAACCATACAACATAGCTGGTCTCACCGCTATCTTGCAAACTTTACTTTAGTTCCTTGCTGCCACTCTTGCATTTCAAACAACTCCTGCCATTTTTCTCCATTTATTCCATCCTACATGGACTATTTTTATTTTTTTCCTCATTACCACATTCTTTTTTTTTTCTGGACAGTTGACCCCAATCTATTGAAGTCCTGTACCTTTGTGATCTCTGCTCCTTATAGTCTCAAGGTTATACCTGCCTCCCTCTCATTCACACATGTATCCTGTTTTACTACAGCTGACTTTCATTCCTCTTTGTAAGAGTACCACTCACTCCCTGCAGCCCCTCCTCCTAGATGGCCGCTGATCATCAACACCTGGCGGTCATCAACCTGATGAGGATCTCTCCCTACTTAAGGCTGCAGTCTAGTGCTACTCTTCGCTGGAGCATATCACCATCTCATGGTATTTGTGCTTCTGGCCTGAACATTGTTAGCTGAAAGATGTATTCACCTGTTCTCTTGTCTCCAATGTTCCTGACTCCTCGGCTCTGGTTCTCCTGATCCTGGCTTGGTTCCCCTCATGCTCTGACCTGGTTCTCCTCATGACCCGTCCTGGTTCTCCTCGTGACCCATCCTAGGTTATTCTCGTGCTCTGATCTGGTTCTCCTCGGTACCCATCCTGGTTCTCATCGTGACCCATCCTGGTTCTCCTTGTGCCTTGTCCACAACAGTTACCTGCCTTCCTCATCCAACTGGACTCTGGACATGTTCCTTCTCTGCAACTCTCCTAAGGATTAAAGGTTGGATCAAACATT
>JBBPBX010001556.1:45184-82751 GCA_038048925.1 Garcialebias charrua | reverse complement strand
GATGGCAAGCAGGGAGATTGTCCGTGAGTAATCATTTCAGATAAGCACAGTCTGTAGATGGCCTCAGCTCGGCTCCATCTGAATGCACACAGAGACCTCTGGGGGGAGGGGGGCAGCGAGTTCTCAACAGCTTTCGACTCCAGGAGAAGTTTTCAGTCAGCCTCTTTCCAAGGTTGCTCAGAGTCCCGATTAGATAAGTTACTTTATTTATTTTCAGGCCAGGCTACAGTGTACTTTGACTGCAGCCTTGAAGTCCAGGTGCTGTCTGGGTCCAAATCGCCGAATCATGTGAGGTTCCGAGCTACAAATCCCCATCTGTGCCCTGATGGAGGCCGGACGGCTGTAAACGAGTCCCAAAACGCACTGCAGGTCCGCGGCTGTCCACCACTGCTCCCATCGTGCGGTTCAGCTAGTACAACAGCTGGGTCGTTGAGGTCATAGCCCGGATCAAAGAATCTTGTTGAGCAGGAAGTTTCGCCAGCGCGTTGATCGCCGCGGCAGCCTTCCTCAGCTTCCAGTAGCAGAAACCTCTGCAAATGCCAAAAAGCAGAGCAGCAGCTACCAATATTCCAATACTGTAATCCACAAATCTTCCACGTCTTCGACAGAAAGAACAGTCAGACACATTAACTTCCAGTCGCCCCACGAGTCCATAATGTACCCCACCGCATGCGTGTCGAGGGGGCAAGCCGGCTCTCCTGGTCCGGTGCGCTTCGTGGAAAAAATTTTATCAATAGAGGAAACAGCTCACGCAATTAAATCCATTTCTAAATGGTTTGAGTGAGCACTGAAGAGTTACAGACGAGACAAAAATGCAAAAGCAGGGAGGAGGGAAGCTTTAGGGAGGAGAGGAGCAAAATGAGATGCGACCTGTTTTGCCAAGTGCCAGAAGTAGCTATTACAGCCTCATATAAAATTTATTTGGATGATGATATCGGAATAGTATCGGTATCAGCTGATATCCATATGTAGGTATGGGATCGGATCGGAAGTTTAAAAAAGTGGATTGGTGCATCCCTAATTTGTATGCATCCTTTATGATTGTCCATTGTTGTTGTTGTCCACTGTTGTCATCACTCTTTGTTAAAATTAGGTATATCTCTTGTAAATGAGTCCTCAAGGCTCAATGGGATTAACATGTATAAATAAAGGTTGAATAAATTAATGAATTCTACAGCATGGGCTGCACAGAGGTGCAACAGGTGCTAAATAAAATAATTTATTTTAAATAAAAATTACATGCCAATCATGTGGCTCACCAAGCAATCAGCCAGTTGTGTGTCATGTCCAATCTTATTTTGAAAAACCGTGACATAAGGAGTCAGTGAAAAATGAACCGCAAAGTAGAGAGGGAAGAGTGTATTTCCAAATCCCCTCTTAACTCTGCTATGGACAATAAAAAGTAGGTGTTTTGCATCCATACCGAAAAAAAATCAAAAATCAAACGAAGAAATCCACTTAATTAAAACATGAACAGTTTGAACTGTTTTTTGTTGCCATCGTCTTTACATAAGTTTTCTTTCTTATTTACCTGTAGTTATTTATTTATTGTTATCGTCTCTCTTTTCCCATTCCAATCATTTATACGTTTTAAGATATGTGTAGCAAACGTATCTTTGTGGAATTTCTGAATATGAATGGAAATTTTTTTCATTGATGTTACCATCCATTTCATTTCGCTTATCCGGGGTCGGGTCGCAGAGGCAGCCTAAGTAAGGAGGCCCAGACTTCCCTCTCCCCAGCCACTTAGCTCCTCTGGGGGAATCCCAAGGCCTTCCCAGGCCAGCCGAGAAACATAGTCCCTCCAGCATGTCCTGGGTCTTCCTCTGGGTCTCCTCTCGGTGGGACATGCCCGGAACACCTCACCAGGGATGCATCCAGGAGGCATCCTGACCAAATGCCCGAACTACCTCAACTGGGTCCTCTCGATGTGGAGAAGCAGCGGCTCTACTCCGAGTCCCTCCTGGATGACTGAGCTTTTCACTCTATCTCTAAGGGAGAGCCCAGACCCCCTGCGGAGAAAACTCATTTCAGCCGCTTGTATCCGTGATCTCATTCTTTCTGTCACAACCCAAAGCTCATGACCATAGATGAGGGTAGGAACGTAGCTTGACCGGTAAATTGAGAGCTTTGCCATTTGATTCAGCTCTCTCTTCACCACGACAGACCGGTACAGCGCCCGCTTCACTGCCGACGCTGCACCTATACACCTATCAATCTCACGTTCAATTTTTCCTTCGTTCATGAACAAGACCCCAACATACTTAAACTCCTCCACTTGGGGGCAGGACCTCCACCCCGACCCGGAGAGGGCACTCTACCCTTTTCCGGCTCAAGACCATGGCCTCATATTTGGAGGAACTGATCCTCATCCCTGCTGCGTCACACTCAGCTGCAAACCACTCCAATGAAAGCTGTAGATCACGACCTGATGAAGGCAATCGGACCACATCATCTGCAAAAAACAGAGAAGTGATCCTAAGGCCACCAAAATGGATCTCCTCAACACCTTGGCTGCACCTAGAAATTCTGTCCATAAAAGTTATGAACAGAATCGGTGTCAAAGGGCAACCTTGGCGGAGTCCAACTCTCACTGGGAATGAGCCTGAATGACTGCCGGCAATGTGTACCAAGCTCTGACACCGGTCATACATGGACCTACCACACCATATCAAAGGGCCTAGTATTCCATACTCCCAGAGTACCCTCCACAGGGCTCCCCGAGGGATTCCGCCGAATGCCTTCTCCAAGTCCACAAAGCACACATAGACTGGTTGGGCAAACTCCCACATACCCTTAACCACCTCGGTGACCTCAGCACCAGAGACTGGAGAGCCCGACCCAAAGTCCCCAGGCTCCGCTTCCTCAACAGGCCAGTGGGATTGAGGAGGTCTTCGAAGTATCCTGCCCACCGACCCAGCACACTACTTCCACTATAAATATTGTTGGTGATGTAACAATATTAAATTTGCCTTAATTTTGAAGAAGTCAAGGCAGAAGTTGTTTATGTTGTTTAGTGTACTTGGATTTTATGGTGAAAATTTTGATAGTTCTTTAAGATTAGCTCAAGTATCGAAATGTTTTTTCCCCTTGTCCTCTTCGACATTGTGGCACTCAAAATTTTGTCTGAGTATTGAGGTGATACCTAGCAGATTTACTTTCACAAGCAGAGCATTATGGCTGGCCTTCATGCTCCACTAGATATGTAAATAAAACTTTATTAGAATTTGCTTTGGGTTTGTTTAAGATGTAATGGACATGGGGATGAAAAGACAAAGAAGAAAACAAAGCTAGGAAAGTGAGAGAAGGGTGAAAGAGAAAGGCGATAGGAGTAGAGGAGAGAGAGAGGTATAAAGAGTATAGAAATCAACATCATTGAAATCTGCCTCTAGACCTGCAGAAAAAAAAGAAGACAAAACCTAGAAACCACAACAACAAAACAGCATATACAGTATAATGATACATATAACATCATTAGAAAGTATTTTATATGGTACATGATTATACAAGATATATTTAGTGGCCACCACAACTAGGGATGGGGCAGATCCGATCCAGTATCGGTATCGGTATCCGATACCAGCATTATTTAAGTATCGGGTATCGGATCAAACCTGCCGATACTTTTCCGATCCAGCTTCAAAGAGCACTTGTGTTCAATCACAATCTGTGACTGCCCTTTTTAACATTGTGTGAGATAAACCCAATGAAGACACTCTTAAGCCTTACAATAAGGGGGTTCCCTATTGTAAGGCTTAAGAGTGTCTTCATTGGGTTTATCTCACACAATGTTAAAATGAATAGTTTGGGTGCAAAAGTTTCATTATACAGAGTCAAATACCTGAACAGTATCGGATCGGGAAAGTATCGGTATCGGTCGATACTGAGTTAATAAGTATCGGTATCGGATCGGAAGTGAGAAATGTGGATCGGTGCATCCCTAACCACAACCCAACTGAGTGTGTATCTGATAAACACCTGAATCTAAACACCTGTGTGAGCATGCTTGTCACTATAAGGTTTCTCCATAAGAATGTTCAATAGTGGATGTGGAGACTACTGTACCTCCCTCTGTGAAACAACCTACTCTACAAAACTTAAGAACTTGTCAAGACTCCTCCATTTGCCTACACGCCTCTGTGGGATCATTTTCTCCTCCTCAGACAAAAACGCTTACAATTTCCAATACCTGTCAAAATAAAAGTATTTGTACTTGTCTCCGTTTCCTGTTTGGTGATTTCCAACTAACTCAAAACCCTGTGGATGGGGGACTAGTAAAGAAGAGCATGTAGCATACAGCTAGAATGTGTGTGTGACAAGAGAAATTTGGGAAAAAACAAAATATTAAGATCATAACTAACATCTATGATTGTAAGAAATGCCCCAGAAAATTTATGAAATGACACAGGCTGTACAAGAAGTCATTGTGCAGATACATATGTAAAAACAAAATGAGAATAAATACAGAATTAGGTCGACATGTTTGTACCAATATCTCTAAATATAAAATAGAATTGACTTCATTCTGTTTCATTTTTGTAAACTGTGAGCCATTATGGCTGCAGAGGCACGGGTCAAACACAGCTGAAATGGTTACAGCTAAATGGTGCGCATTGCCAGAGGTGATTACTCACTCGAGTGCGTGGCCTTTTTCAAAGATCACAATTTGTTTCAGTTGACCACAGCTGAGCAGATAAACATATTCCCTGTGATTGTTTTCATTAGAGTGTAAATGTCAGGGTCACCCTGGTTTTAGTCTTTCGGGAAATCCAAGCAGTGAAGCCATCGGTTTGACAGACACGGGTGGAGAAAAGCTATTTTTTATTCATATTACTGTACAGTAACCCAAACCTCAGGTGCAGAAGGATGGGACACCCTTCTTGTTATCTGAGTAGTGAGTGTCACTAATCTGTATCAAACTGTCAAATTACATCCACAAGGGCTGATGACTCCTATCCTTTAATTCCCAAGATTATCAGCAGAAGAAGAGTTAAAACTCCTCTTCAGCTCTCACTTTATTTTCATTTAAGGAAACAAACAAAAAAAAAAAAAAAAACTGATTTTTCAAAAAACAACTGTGAGCCAGTTTAAACTTTTTATTTTTTATTATCAAGCTTTTACAGAGAATAAAGGCAAGAAAAAATAGTTTTATGTCAAAGGCACAGCAGGAGAACTGACGTTTTTTGGCAAATCCACACACACTTCAGCTTTTCTTTTTGCCACTTTTTTTTGTAAAGCTTTATGCGTGTTTGTGTGCATGTGTGTAGCTTGCAAAGAAAAGCAGACATCTTTGTCCTTGGTTCAATACTTCCTGAGCATGCAGTGCAGTCCCACAAGTGCCTGTCAACCATACCAAATTAGAAATGTATTCAAACAACTTTCTTATGTGAACTAAATAAAACACAATGTACATCCCCTTAACAAGATGGTTGTGTCGTACCATTTAGTTTGAGTGCATATTGTTTCATGCAGCATCACTGTCCATGTCTCATACATGATGTAGGTCAGATTGAAAAAGAAAATGCCGCAGCATAATAATGGATGCTAAAATAGTAATAGCAACAATTGTAATAGCAAAATTACAAGTAGAAATTACAAATATAAAAAATTACAATAGCAAAAATTGCAGCAGGTGTTTTGTAGGATGATATGTTTTAGTGTGGTGATGTTCAAGTTCAAGTAGGTTTTATTATCATTCACATCATATGTGGTACATGAGGTGGAAGAAAATTGTGTGCATAGGGTCCCAGTCACACCCAATAATAGCAAAATATAAATTGTAAAAAGAAACAGTACAAAGTAAATAAGGATCTAAGTTATAAACAAAAAAATACACTAATTAATTAATTAATAGTGCAAAACAATGCACTGAACAGCACGAACATGAGTCTGTGTGAGCAGGTGAGCAGGAATGAACACAGCAGCATGAAATAATCAGCAGCACATATCACAAATCAAAGTGACATTATAGTATTTTTCTTTTCTTTACAATGTAAGCAGATTGTTGTTTATTTATTATCAACAAAAAAAGCTACAAAAAATAAAGGTTTCTATAAGTTTTGCATTTCTCAATGCAGTTATGACGTTGAAAGAAAAAAAAAAAGACTAAAAAAAGCAGGATTCAAATGTTTTACCAAGTCCAAACCCAAAATCCAATTCAGTCCAAAACCAAATTAAAGATAAATCAATCCAAATAAAAACAGTACGGTACAAAGTGCTGATCAGTAAAAGAAAACGCTGAAACTAGCAGTTTGTGTCAATTTGACACAACCAAATAGGAACATTTTTACCTGTAAGCTTTATAAACCCAAAAAAACCCTGGTCATTAAATTAGATAATATTAAAAACTTGTTGAAAGAACATTTATCATCCAACACCTGACAAGCCCAACTTTTAAAGACAGATACTTTCAGAATATGGCTGATGACTCTCAACTACAAACACACCAAATTTTAGCTTAATGTCCGTAAAATTCTGTGAAAAAGGCTGTTTTATTTTGTCATTTTATTCAGATTGATTAGCTGTGGACAATGTTTTAAATCAAGGTGATTCCAAAGGGACATTTAGATGTTCATAAAGCCGGCAATAAAAAAAAAAAAATTGCGTAAATAAATAAATGCAGAAGACAGAATTAAAAGAAGCAGGTTTGCTTTGATTGTTAATTAAAGCAGCTATAGATTATTGTTAAAACTGGAAACAAAAGGTATACTGTAGTTTTGCTTTTTTTAAATTTAATAAAGTTGCATCCTGCTTTCTACCGCAGTGGTGATAAAATGTTCCTGCTGAATATTTGCTGGATGGTGTTTTTGCTTAAGTAATGTGACAAAACATTACAGTGTGCTTGTGCTGCTGAATCTGACAAGGACATTACTTTGTTACCACTGACCAGTCAGGCATGTCATCACCATTTATATTTTCCATGGAAACAATAAATCAGACCAAAACAAAGTGTAATCCATTTCTTATGCCTGCCTGCAGCGTGGGAAAACTGCAAAGCTGTGCTCTCTCATTGAAGTAAAGTTGAACACATTTTATTCAAAAGGACAATAATGTTCTGTAATTTAAATCAACGGGATTCAAAGGTGAGCCGATCAAGACGAACCTCTACTGAAACCAGGGGTACGGTAGTTTAATGCATCCATCCATCTATTTGGACCCTGCAGCAGTTGCACACAGCATCATCAACGTTGTCTCTAACGCTAAAATGACCTTCACCGGCTCAGAAACAAGAGAAAAACAGAGGCAGAGAGGTGCAGACGGAGATGAAAGAGGGATGGCGTTGTGATAAATGAAGAGAGGGAGAAGTGTTGCGAGAAACGAGACAGAAGGCACAATGAGAAAAAGAAATGAATGGGAAGCGGAGGATGCAAATGAAGAAACGGGAGCTGAGTGAAATTTGAAGTGGAGAGAAAAAGATGAGTGCCACAGTGTGATGAACAGCAGCGAGCACAGAATAAATCTTTTTGTTTTCCACATGCACCAACGGGGCTCAATGGGCTTGTTGATCTTTCGTGAGTCAAATACATTTACTTGGAATTTGCACACAAAGCGGCGGACGCCAACAGAGATGCTTGGATGTATTCTGCAAACAAAGTTAAGTGTCTCCTGGAGGATCAGCATCTTATGCAGGCAGAATGACAACAATTAGATTAACAGCATCCGTGCACATTTGACCTTCGCTTTAACCTGGTTTAGTCTGATTCACTGCACTA
The DNA here is from genome assembly GCA_038048925.1 of Garcialebias charrua. Lineage (NCBI taxonomy): Eukaryota > Metazoa > Chordata > Actinopteri > Cyprinodontiformes > Rivulidae > Garcialebias > Garcialebias charrua. The sequence continues at coordinate 75,039 of JBBPBX010001556.1, read as the reverse complement.
GAGATGAACAAATGCATGTTGATGAGAGGGGGAATGACTGAAAAAAGTAAGGCGAGTGCTAATGCAGTGCTGCAGGCTCCACTGCTTAAATACTCTTTCCTGCTCTGACTCATCGCAGAGTCATGAAACAGTAAAGCCGGTAAAAGGAGATTAATTAAAACCTATCCAATACATTGAGAGGAAATGCACGACTGTGAACCCCCAGCAAAACACTCGCCAAGATATGTAAAATCTCTTCTGTCTTACAGTTTCTATCTCGCTCTTTTATTCTCTATCTTAGTCCTGCACTCTGTATAATCTTCACCTCATTAGCATTTCAAAAATGGTATTCTTATGCGTCATGCATTGCAGGCGCTCTGGTGAGTTTGTCATTAGTTGGTTATGAAACCGAGGCAACTCAGCCTCCCAGTGCGAGTTCAGGGTTCTTGGAAGACGCATCGCATGCCACAAAATCACTAAACACACTGACAAAGGCGTGCAAGGGATTGAGCATGGCAGGATGTCGGGAAATAAGTGATTCAAGGAAAATGTACCAATGTTCAGGGAGAAACTGGGTCATCGCAGCAGGATTTAGCAAAAAAGAAGATAAAAATAAGACAGATTTAAAGTGTCAAAATGTCATAAAGTGTTAAGATTAATAAAACATTTGACTGTGCAAAATGATGGGAGACAAATGGGAAGAAAAACAAGATTGAAACACTTTTTTTTATTACTTTCATACAAATTATAACAAAAAAAATCTAAATTTGTCAGCAAGACTGTTTTAAGACGTTTGAAACGTGACTACTCCAAATCAAACATTTGTATGTCATGGTTCAGATGAGGTTGGACCCATGAATGCAGACAAGCACGAGGAGCTTCGGGTAAAAACTAAAAGATGTTTTAAATAAACAAAAATTAAACGTCACAGGCAGCAATAACTACAAAAAAACTTGAGGGGACACAGAGTATAACCAAAACAGGATGAGGCACAATGCCACTAAGAGTGAGGACTGAGACATGGACAGGGGGCTGATGAGCAGAGTGGAGACACCTGGGGTAACCTGGAACAGGTGGGTGGGGCAGGAGCAGGGCAGCAAGCTGGCAAAGGCAGAAGGAAACAACTCCCTTGTTACATGAAGAAACATTCAGGGGTCTGCAACCTTTAGGATCAAAAGAGACATTTCTGCCCCTCGTTCACTAAATTAAACGTGTCCAGAGCCACACAACCTGCTACAATTGTCATTATCAACTGGTGGCCCATGGGCCGCTTTAAGTTTGTTAGAGGGGGCTTTTCTGACATGAAAAGTCAAACGTTTATTGATATTAGTACATTTTAAGACAAAAGAAAAAAAAACTGGTTTCCGTCCATCCATTATCTTTACTCGCTTTTTTTTTTTTCTTTTCCGGGTTGCAGGGAGCCACTTTTAATTTTTGAATTGGACATTTCAAAATTAATTTTGGTCACTTTTTACAGGGACATAGATTGAAAATTAATTGTTAAATGTTACTTTATCATTTTAATTAATTTACAAATTGTTCAGTAATCTTGGAGAAGAAAATTAAAATGCAGCTTGGATGATTTATTTTAAAATTTATTTGAGTCAAAATGTGCAGCTTTATTTTGAAAATGAAAAGCATTTCTATTAATCCATTTTAATTTGAAAATTAAGACACATTCGCTTCCATGCTCTGGTGCCAGCAGTCACAGGTCGTTCACAGAAGACTGGATTCTTGTAAAAAAAAAAAAGAGAGATTTAGCCATTTTTTAAAACTAAAATGATGAACAAGGTGTGGTTTTTTTTTTTTGGTTTTTTTTTTGTGGGTATAACCTCCTATAACATTCAGTTTTTAGTTGGTTTTGGTCAAAGCTTGAAAAAGCTGCTGTGGAAAGACCAAAGAGCCACATGTGGCTCCAGAACCACAGGTTGCAGACCCCTGATCTAGCAGAACCAGCCTCAGGATGAGCTGCCGTCTCAGACTGCTGGGGTTTGAGATGAAAGAAACAGAAACACAGAAGGAGTGGTCCACGTGTAGTACATATGGGAAGGATTAAATTATGCGACATAATTGCAAATTCAATCATGGAGATAAGACGTTGAAGCCTATAGCATCATTACTAAGAAATGTTTCAGGGAACCCAAGCCCATCCTAACTATAGGGATTTATATATAAAAAAAACAAAATGTATTATAAAAATAGAAAATGGACGATACTTTGTAGTTTCAAGAGAGGAGCCTGGAAACTATAATCTTTGCTCTGGTTTTAGGAACTACACGTAAACCTGACTACAACAATGGTATTTTGTTATTTCTGAGGACAGTGGTGACGTGTTAACCCCATCAAAGGGTGAAAGCAACTAACGTGAAATTAAACAGAAAAATATTTTTCTTTTAAACTGATGGTCTTTTATTTGAAAGAAAACATTTCAACAAAAATCTAAAAAAGTTAAGTCTGGTTTTCTGGACATTCAAAAAAAAAAACACAGACTTAACTTTTTTAGATTTTTCTACCTGGATTATTGAGCATGCATCAGGATTTCAACAAAAAGAAACCATCCAGAGGACCTCACGTAACTTAGTTTTTTACCTGGACTACCGAGCATGATATTTTAATGTTTTGAATCATTTTGGCTGTGGCTGCCTCAGACGAGTTGGCGGAAGAGAGGGCGGGCTCCAGAAACCATCTTATCACCATCAAACTGGTTGGCCCACTATGTGAGTCTGCTGCTTATTGGACTGAGTTTATTGTCGCTCCTCAGACTGATGAAGTCCTTTGGATGAAAGACAAAACGTTGCAACAAAAAGAAACCGTCCAGAGGACCTGACGTAAATTTGCTGAATTTTTTACCTGGATTATGGACAATGAACTTTGATTTTAAAAAAGTTTGTTTATTTTAATTTTATTTTGCAATTCAGCATTTTACAGTGGATTATAAAGCTTTTAAATGAGCACAATTGTTGCTTTTCTTCTCATGACTGTAGAGTTTCTCCAGCTGCCCCTCTCATAATCCACTGACATGCAAGGTAAACTCAGGGTGGAGTCCAAATGTTTCTTGCAGTGATGAACTGGCAACCTGTCCACAGTGTTCCCCTGGATTTCCTTCAATCTCTAATGGGTTTCAGCCTCCCACAACACAGAGCAGGTGAAAACCAACACAATGAATGAACACATGGATGTTTGTCAATTTATGACTCACCAAACCAGCAACCTCATTGTTTTCTGCACCCCATGGTTTGCACACTGAGCTTTTTGAAAAGAGCAACATGTAATGTACATTTAAAAGATTTCAAACTGATCATGTTTTTAAAAGGAGGGAAACTTATTTTATTTTTATTTTTTACAGTGATGTTTGAGTAAAAGGCCAGACAACTGTGCACACAACACAGACGGTCATTGCACGAAAATCGTTTAAATAACTGAACTACAGGGATGTTTTTTTTTTCTATTTGTAAAAAAAATAGAAAGGAAATAAAAAGAGACAAAGAAGATTGTCGCTAAGATGATCTTTTACATTTCAAATATTCATTTTGTTGTTGGTTGTGATGCATTAGAATGTTGCTCTGATAATTAAAACATCAGCATGAAAAGGAAAAATTATGAGAAAAAAACCATTTGATTCATTTGTGGTTAAAATGAATTGCTGTATGAAATTATATTCTCAGTAGATTACAAATTGTTTTAGGATAAAAAATAATAATTCTCAAATAGATAAAAAAAACAACCTGCACAGTCTGCTGAAAAATACTGAACACACGAGAAAGTGAAAAGTTTTTATTTTTACATCAGTTTGTAGTTATTCTTGTCCACCTTTCTCAACATTTTTAAAAAATTATTATTAAAGTAACATTAGAGCAAGTTCTGGTCTGTTGTTAATTATACGAGACAGAAAGAAAGGACTGTTTGCAGAAAGACTGACTTGTAGTTATTTATTTAGATTCCTTTCTTTGAAGCAGATATATTATGATGACTTTTGGGAGACACTTGAAGACCTTGTGTGATTTTGTAAGACTTGGTTGTGCCTTTGTAATATTAACGAACATGGTTAACAATACAGCCTTTAGCCTGCTGGTTTTTTTTTTTGACATGTAAAAATTGCTTTTAGATTTCATCCTTTATTTTCTCTCTTTTTTTTAAATATGAATCTAAGCCATTAGAAAAATATTTAAGCAAACATAAAGAGGCTTTCACTAAAATAATGATATATAGTTTTTTAAAAGTTGCTAATGAATAATATATACAAATAAATGTAAACATTCAAGATGGCATGTTCATTTCTGCACAACAAAGGCTTTTCTTCAATTTATTTATATTTAAAATTCAAAATTATAATTTTTTTAATCAAATGCACAAAACTAACAATGAACTGACATCCGCTCTGTAACATTTATTTAATTTGATTTGCAGCTGAGTTGTAAAATATATGAATAAATTTTCCATCATGCTTCACAGATCAGTCAAGTTGAGATGAACATTTATGTTAATGTGGCCTCTATCAATAAATGTTTCATCAGTGATCTTTGAACCATGCAAAACTTCAGAATGACTCAGTTGGACAAGGATTTAATCTACTTGTTTTGAAAAATGTACTTTATGTTTCTGTTGTGTTAATATCCCTGTAGCTGATATTGTAGTTTTTGAAAGAAATGTACAGTGTATTTCCACTTTGCATCTGCACATTACCCTAATGACGTTTTCCCTGAACAAAATCAAAAAGTAAAGTAATGGAGCAGCAAATTGCTCACTTATAGTTGCAATCAGTGCATTTCCCTGAAGGATTTTTTTCCTCCCCTCAGACAATAAAGAAAGAAGGAACTAACTTTCATCCCAAACCATAAAACCTGCAAATTCATCTGATGGTGTGAAATGATTTAAAAAAAAAAAAAATCTCAACAGATAACATCCTTTTAGACCTGTTTCTTTTATATCAAATATGAAAGAGATGCTTAATAAACTTATAATGAAAATATCTGTTTTGGAGGGGTTTGTTGCTTCCACAAGCGACCTTGAACATAATGTTTAAGGAACTTGCTAAAAGGAATATGTGAGCTGATTTCTTTAGACTAAAATATCTTTTGGAGGTCAGGGTATTCTGCTACCTGCAGGGTTTCTGTGAATTTTAAAAAGCTGCATTTTGTCCATTTTAAGGACAAACTAAAATATTTTTTTTTTAAAGATTTAATGAGACTCCAATAGTGGGTTTGGCTTCTTCAAAAATGAAAGCATAATTTTTATTATAAAGGCACACCTCTTATTTTGTGCTCAGTGACTTTATTCAAATGTGGAGCTCAGAAAAATGCTGCAAATGTGTTCAAGATCAGAAATGACAACAATGTAAAGTTTAACAATTAATGAACATTGTGTTAGATGGAAATGTACAAAACACAGTTTTTAGTTTGCCTTTACTGTATTTGAGAATGAGGTCGCGTCCAAAATGAACCTTATTGAAGCTGCACGCACAGCCCACCTGAAGGGATCTGAATGGACTCGAGTCACGAGCTTGATCGCAACGACAGAAAGTTTGAGAAACATGACTGTAAATTGTGCTGTTAGCCTGTGGCGTCGAGTGTGTGACACAGGATTGGAGTGTGTGGAGGTGGCCAGCTTCCAAATGGGAACATTACTTCTGACTTGCGCCAGATGCAGACAGAGAAGCCAGCGGACATAAAAATATTAAACTATAACTCAAAAACAGTAAAATTGACTGATTTATTACCATTTTTGTGATAGCTAATCTCAATCATCTGCAAATGACATCTTCAATTGGGCTGACCCCAAAGGTTAATCAATTATTTCACTAAAATCTGTTGTGATACATGAGATATTTTGCTAACAGACAAACGAACAAGCGCACACAGGCAGAAACATTACAACCCTTTTGCCTTTAACAGTGGGTGGTAATAACTGACAGCATTGTTCATGGAGCACATTCACGAGAAATGTACAGGTATGAGCACCAAGACTGCACAAGTGGCTGTGCAGGATGTTGTTCAAATGTTACAACTTGAAATTTTGAGCAAATGAATTTGAGTCAGAATAAGAATAAACTAAATATATACTGTATTAAAGCACTCAGGCAGCTGTGGGGAATATCAAGCAACCATCACAAAATATTCAGTGTTCGAAAATGTGTTTTTCCTCACAGCTCAAAACAATCAGAGACAAATCGGGAGCCGCAAATAAGCAGAGCACAGAATTACCATATTTCCAGCGTATAAGTCACAGTTTTTTTTGCATAGATTTGCCAGTCCTGCGACTTATATACGTCGTTGTTTTCCATAGTCATAACACAATTTTTGACAGACTCTTTAAATGTTCATACTGAAATGAACCAGAGTATTAACATTACCATTTGCAGCTGCTAGAGGCATGAGAGGGCCCTCTAGGCTTTTGACAACTACTATGTTCCTGTACCACTACCCCTGCCGCCCCCGCCAAACATCCATCCATCCATCCATTTTCTTCCGCTTATCCGGGGTCGGGTCGCGGGGGTAGCAGCCTAAGTAGGGAGGCCCAGACTTCCCTCTCCCCAGCCACTTGGAGCAGCTCCTCTGGGGGAATCCCAAGGCGTTCCCAGGCCAGCCGAGAAACATAGTCCCTCCAGCGTGTCCTGGGTCTTCCTCTGGGTCTCCTCCCGGTGGGACATGCCCGGAACACCTCACCAGGGAGGCGTCCAGGAGGCATCCTAACCAGATGCCCGAGCCACCTCAACTGGCTCCTCTCGATGTGGAGAAGCAGCGGCTCTACTCCGAGTCCCTCCCGGATGACTGAGCTTCTCACCCTATCTCTAAGGGAGAGTCCAGCCACCCTGCGGAGAAAACTCATTTCAGCCGCTTGTATCCGAGATCTTGTTCTTTCGGTCATAACCCAAAGCTCATGACCATAGATGAGGGTGGGAACGTAGATCGATCGGTAAATTGAGAGCTTTGCCTTTTGACTCAGCTCTCTCTTCACCACGACAGACCGGTACAGCGCCCGCTTCACTGCGGACGCTGCACCTATCCGCCTATCGATCTCACGCTCCAGTTTTCCCTCATTCGTGAACAAGATCCCGAGATACTTAAACTCCTCCACTTGGGGCAGGACCTCCTCCCCGACCCGGAGAGGGCATGCTACCCTTTTCCGGCTCAAGACCATGGCCTCGGATTTGGAGGAACTGATCCTCATCCCGGCCGCATCACACTCGGCTGCAAACCGCTCCAGTGAAAGTTGTAAATCACGAACTGATGAAGCCAGTAGGACCACATCATCTGCAAAAAACAGAGAAGCGATTCTAAGGTCACCAAAACGGATCCTCTCAACACCTTGGCTGCGCCTAGAAATTCTGTCCATAAAAGTTATGAACAGAATCGGTGACAAAGGGCAACCTTGGCGGAGTCCAACTCTCACCGGAAACGAGCCTGACTTACTGCCGGCAATGCGGACCAAGCTCTGACACCGGTCGTACAGGGACCTAACAGCCCTTATCAAAGGGCCTGGTACCCCATACTCCCGGAGTACCCCCCACAGAACCCCCCGAGGGACGCGGTCGAATGCCTTCTCCAAGTCCACAAAGCACATGTAAACTGGTTGGGCAAACTCCCACGCACCCTCCAGGACCCTGTTGAGGGTGTAGAGCTGGTCCAGTGTTCCACGACCAGGACGAAAACCACACTGCTCCTCCTGAATCCGAGGTTCGACTATCCGACGGACCCTCCTCTCCAGAACCCCTGAATAGACCTTACCAGGGAGGCTTAAGAGTGTGATCCCCCTATAGTTGGAACACACCCTACGGTCCCCCTTTTTGAATAGGGGAACCACCACCCCAGTCTGCCAATCCAAGGGAACTGCCCCCGATGTCCACGCGATATTGCAGAGTCGCGTAAGCCAACACAACCCTACAACATCCAGAGCCCTAAGGAACTCCGGGCGAATCTCATCCACCCCCGGAGCCTTGCCACCGCGGAGCTTTTTAACCACCTCGGCGACCTCAGCACCAGAGATCGGAGAACCCGACCCAAAGTCCCCAGGCTCCGCTTCCTCAGTGGAAGACGTGCCAGTAGGATTGAGGAGGTCTTCGAAGTATTCCGCCCACCGACTCACAACATCCTGAGTTGAGGTCAGCAGCACGCCATCCCCCAGTGCTTTAAGTGGGCCGGAACTCACCGGTACCCAGTTCCGCCACTTCTAAAATTTAACCCTGAGAGTACCGGGACTTTTTTAAAGATTAAGGTGCGTTCCGGAACTTATTTTTGTCTTCTCCACTTGAAAGACCCGTGACAGATTAGAATGCATCATTTCCCCCGACTGGATTTCAAGACACAGCAAGGCATCTTCTCAACAATAAAACATCTTTGGTGGAGCACGTCATTTGGCCAATCACAACCTCAGGATAGACAGGGGGAGGAGACGACAGCGAAGTCTGTAAAAAAAACAAAAAAACTCTGCAGAGCTGCGCGAGTTCAACAGAGTGCGAGGGAGGCGGAAGTGACTCCTCCAACGTTTGGGTAAAGTTAATATTTTTATACAGGCAGTGGAGTGTAACCATTGATTAGTAAAATGGCATGTTGTGTTACAAATAAAACTAAATACAAATTAACAAAATAACAGTCAATTGCACCCCTAAAGTCACAGTAGTGTCACATTAATTTAATTATCTTAGCCACAGGAGTGAGTTTAAAAACAGGATGATGTCTATATGAACTAGTTGAATGAGGTGTCTCTAAAATATCCTGATGCATGATAAATATAAATTTCAACAATTTTTTAATCTGTCCACAGGACCTGACTTTATTTTGTTAGATGTCTCTAAAATAGTTATTGAATCATGTGGTAAACATAGATGTTTAACAACTTGTTAAAATACATCAGAATGCAGGAAATGGCATCTACTTTATTCAAAAATTTCTGGCAAAACATTTAAGAAATGAGTTTTTACTGTTAGTAAGTTTTATTTATATAGCACATTTCACAGACATGAGAGTCACATAGTGCTTTACAAAAGGAAAAATAAAATCATAAAATCACAGAAGTACTATACAAAAAGGTAAAACATAACAAACTCTAAAATCAATGTACAAAATTAACCAAAAGCCTGTCTGAAGAGATAAGTCTTAAGTTTTTAAATGCATCTGTTGACTCGGAGCAGCGCATTGTTAGCAAAATGTTCTGCTGTATTTGACTTGCTGCTGTTGTTGGTTGTTAATTTTTTGGTTGACACAATCTTTCCTATTTATGTCCTCATTAAATTAGGTTAGTAAATGACTTTTACCTGAAGCATGTTAAAAAATTACAAAATCTTTCGGGGGGGGTGGGGGGTTGGCGCAACGTTTGTCACCTTTTTCATCCCTTCTGAGTTTGCAGGTATGCATATTATTATGACATTAGGGAGGGTACCGGCACTTATTTTTTTCCACTTAAAGCACTGCCACCCCCACCATAAATGGTGTTGGTCGCGTACCTCTTTCCCCCCCTGAGACGCCGGATGGTGGACCAGAATCGCCTCGAAGCCGTACGGAAGTCATTCTCCATGGCCTCTCCGAACTCCTCCCACGCCCGAGTTTTTGCCTCAGCAACCACCCGAGCCGCATGCCGCTTGGACTGCCGGTACCTATCAGCTGCTTCCGGGGTCCCACAAGCCAAAAAGGCCCAATAGGACTCCTTCTTCAGCCTGACAGCATCCCTCACTGCCGGTGTCCACCACCGGGTTCGAGGGTTGCCACCACGACAGGCACCAACAACCTTGCGGCCACAGCTCCGATAAGCTGCCTCGACAATAGAGGCGCGGAACACGGCCCACTCGGACTCCATGTCCCCCGCCTCCCTCGGAACGTGTTCAAAGCTCTCCCGGAGGTGGGAGTTAAAGCTCCGTCTTACGGGAGACTCTGCCAGACGTTCCCAGCAGACCCTCACAATACGTTTGGGTCTGCCAGGTCTGACCGGCATCCTCCCCCACCATCGGAGCCAACTCACCACCAGGTAGTGGTCAGTTGACAGCTCCGCCCCTCTCTTCACCCGAGTGTCCAAGACATGCGGCCGCAGATCAGATGAGACGACAACAAAGTCGATCATCGAACTGCGACCTAGGGTGTCCTGGTGCCAAGAGCACATATGGACACCCTTATGCTTGAACATGGTGTTCGTTATGGACAATCCATGACGAGCACAGAAGTCCAACAACAGAACACCACTCTGGTTCAGATCAGGGGGGCCGTTCCTCCCAACCACACCCCTCCAGGTCTCACTGTCATTGCCCACGTGAGCGTTGAAGTCCCCCAGTAGAACAAGGGAGTCCCCAGGAGGCGCACTCTCCAATACCCCCTCCAAGGACTCCAAAAAGGGTGGGTAGTCTGAGCTGCCGTTTGGTGCATAGGCACAAACAACAGTCAGAGCCCGTCCCCCCACACGTAGGCGAAGGGAGGCTACCCTCTCGTTCACCGGGGTGAACCCCAACGTACAGGCACCAAGATGGGGGGCAACCAGTATGCCCACTCCTGCTCGGCGCCTCTCACCAGGGGCAACTCCAGAGTGGAAGAGTGTCCAACCCCTCTCAAGGAAACTGGTTCCAGAGCCAGAGCCATGCGTTGAGGTGAGTCCGACTATTTCTAGTCGGAACCTCTCAACCTCACACACTAGCTCAGGCTCCTTCCCCACCAGAGAGGTGACATTCCATGTCCCAATGGCCAGCTTCTGTAGCCGAGGATCAGACCGCCAGGGTCCCCGCCCTCGGCCACCACCCATCTCACATTGCACCCGACCCCTTTGGCCCCTCCCACAGGTGGTGAGCCCATGGGAAGGGGGACCCACGTCTCCTCTTCGGGCTGTGCCCGGCCGGGCTCCATGGGTAAAAGCCCGGCCACCAGGCGCTCGCCAGCGTGCCCCACCTCCGGGCCTGGCTCCAGAGTGGGGCCCCGGTGACCCGCGTCCGGGCGAGGGAAAACTTAGTCCATTTATTTCACTCATCAAACATTGACCACTAAAGTGCATTTATTAAGGAAAAAGTTAAACTGAGACACATCGTTGCTATAATTTTGAGCAAACAAATACTTGTTTTTAAGTGTTAATCTTAATAAATTTGAAGAGCTGTAATAGCGAGTCCTTCCATGCACGCTCGCTTCACTCAGCTGGTGCAGGCGGAGGAACGCTGGTGAGCTCACGGCTCCAGTGTTCCACCAGTGTTGTGCCAATAATTGGCCCACGTTTCCCGGGGGTCAGCAGTGATGCATAATAAACTCTACTTATATGCCAAAGCAACTTATAAATGCTTTTTTTCCTCTTCATGATGCTTTTTTTGACTGATGCGACTTATACTCTGGAGCAACTTTTACGCCAGAAAATACATTAATATAATGACTGATTAGATCATTTCTCCCCTTTTCTGGTTGTTTAGTGTTCCTGCTTAAAAGCTCTAATTTGATATTTTAAATGTTCAGATTATCTTTTTTTCTTTATCGATTCAGTAATTCTGCCCTGGGAACAGGATGTAGTGAGCATACCTCTCTCGGGCGGCCTCGTCACCGAGCAGCGCCGACACTTTTGATGAAACACATTACATCAATCCATGAAGATCACAGCGAGCCATTTGCTAGAGTGGCTGAAGAGATGAAACACGTGGGAGATGAGACAGTGACCTTGTAAAAGGCATCATCATCACATCTCTCTCTCGTGTCCAATTTTTGTTGCAGAATCTGACCTAATATGCTCCATTTTGTGTTTTTTGATGAGCAGCTGAGGTTTGCTCTACATTTCTCTAATAAAGCTTTAATTTAGCAAGGAAACGTGTGAAAACTCAATTTTGCATTGAGAAGCTCTGCCTGCTGATTTCTGCTGTTTCTGTCTCCCACTTTCCCAAAAACACATGCACAGACATGCACATGAAAGCATGCGTGTTCACCAAAGCACCCCTCCCCCCAAACACACACACTTACGGACGATGATGTGTGTGAAATGTGAAAATCTTATTCTTGGGAAACCCATCTGATATCAGTTTCAATCATTACCATAATAATTGGTGCTTCACTGCACAGAGCAAGAGCCTAGTGGACTTGGGCAGAATAATAACTAGTCTAACACTGCATAAAATCATAAAAAAGTCACATTTAGCAATGTTTTGTTTTAAAACTACAAGCCAGGTATGCAAAGTGGGTTGCTGTACCTCCCTTTCGGTTAAAGGTACGCAGTGCTAACAATGAATACAAACACGAAAACCCTGTCCTGGAATATATCAAATAGTAAGTTTGAAAGAGTTTGCACCTGTATGGTATTTTTGTAACATGGCATACATTTATCTTGTTTTGTAACAAAGAAATGCTTCTCAGTTATATATTAAGAAAACATAAAACAACGTTTGTGTCAGAATTTTCAATTTAAAAAAGTTATCTTCACCTGCAAAGGAATCTTCACCAGTATTTTAAACTAAAACATTTTTATGCTGAAAAGGAAAACGTGTAGTTTGAGTCAAACATTTGTAAATGGAACTTTGTGCAATCTTATGTGATGGCAATCAGATCATTTTGGCACAAGCTACATAATTTACAAAATAAAAATAATAAAAAAACAGAAAACCATCATGGTGTTGTGAAACAATATTCACATACAGTAAATAATAAATACAAGTACTGTACTTTCCACTGTACAAGTCGCACAGCCGTATTAATTGCATCAGTCCAAAATATCTGAAGTGAAAAAAAAAAAAAAACATAAATAAGTTGCTTCAACGTATAAGTTGCATCTATTATGTGTCACCACCGACCACCCGGAAACGTGAGCCGGTGTGCCAAAAGTCGATTGGCTGCCAAAATGGCGGCCGTGGGAGCGTGCACGGGAGGACGTTAACAAGAATTTAACAAGATTAACACATAAAAACAATTACAGTACTTGTTTGTTCAACATTATAGCAAAGGTGTGTCTCAGTTGAACTTTTCTTTAATAAATGCACTTTAATGGTCAAATCAGCTGCATTTCGAATCAGCTGCATTTCGCCTAGGTGGCATTGTGAAATGCAGCTGACTTGACGTTTGCTCCAGGAGTTCCAAAGTGAGATGAAGGAGGCTGACTATGGCAAGCCAAGTGTCTCATTAAGCCACTTCGAACTATTAATGAGACACTTGGCTTGCCATATACTTGAGAGCCCTCTAGCTGCTGCAAATGGTAATGTTGAATATTTTTCAAATCAGAATGAATGAAATCATCAGATTTCAGCCCAAAATTGGGTTATAAATACTGTATGGGGAAAAAAATGCATATTAGTCGCTTTGATGTATCAGTCGCAGGGCGTGCAAATTTATACAAAAAGGTGAAACTTATATGCCGGAAAATATATAAAGTAGAAAGCAAAGACATTGGTTGCAACCAGTTAACAAATGAGATCAATGAATTTCCTTGCCACAGATTTATGTTGAGTTTTCTCCATGATGCAATATTTGATTTAGGGGGAAATCAATCCTTCCTCCATCACTTCTCTTCACTGAATGTTAAAAAGGACACCTTCAGGGAGGAAGTCTGTAAGTTATGAAGGAGTCTGCAGAGAAAACTTAAACTGAGATGAAAAAAAAAAACTGAGATGAAATAAAGGAGAAAAAAAACAACGTTGTCCAGAGTTTAAACAGAGTTTATACATAAGAGAAATCAGAGTGATGAATTAATGAACCGAGGCATCACCCTTGCAGTTTCTAGCTGCATCTCATTCTCACCCTCTCCTCAGCCATGAATCTTAACTCAGCCTCAACAGTTTGTCCTTCTAGGTTCATGGACTCAAGTGGCAGCAGCATCCTGAATGGCTGCACAACCTTAGTTGGAGCCAGGACAAGGTTAATTTACTGCTGAAGAAATGTGCTTGGTTTTCATTCACCTCCTTCCAGTAATTATAGTCTAGTTGCCCTCATGGACCTCATCATAGGAATACTGAAAACATTATTAATATAGCTTAAGTAACAAGAAACAATCACAGTTTGCAGTTAAAGTGGCATCATTTACCTGCTTCCAAAGGTTTAATTTTATTTGGGAAAAGACGATACAATTGTGAGAATTAAGGTTGAAATATTTATTAAGGAACACGGCACGCATTAGTAAATTACACAAAATCCTCAACAATTATAGAAAACTCTATCATTCAAAGAATCTGTAACACTTTACTGATTACCTACTAGGGAACAGTAGTAAATCAGGAGCTAATGGGTAGTTAACCAGTACTTACTGGGGAACATGGTCTTCTGGTGTGTTGGACCAGCGATCCATGGTTTTATTTTATTTTATTAGGACGTTTTATTATCATATAAACACAGAATATACAACGGAGCGAGAGAAAATTCAGCAGGAGGTGGAGCTGATGTCAAGTTCAGAAGACCACGGGGGAGCAGCCATCAGCAGAGCCCACGCCTCCAGCAAGAATTGATTTGACCTGATTTTATCTTCAAATGGTGTACCTATTGAGTTTGTTGATTCCTATAAATATCTGGGTATCCTGATCGATTCACATCTCTCTTTTAAACTCCACGTGGAAAACCTAGTAAAGAAACTGAAAGTTAAACTGGGTTTCTTTTTCAGAAACAGATCATGTCTATCACTGAATGTTAGGAAACGCCTTGTATCTGTGACTTTCCTTCCCTCCATTGATTACGGTGACATTCTCTACATGAATGCTCCTACAAGCACCCTGCGGATGTTGGATGTTGTCTATCATGGTGCACTAAGATTCATAACTGGTTGTGATTATCGTACCCACCACTGCACCCTGTATTCACTGGTTAACTGGACATCATCATTAATAATAATAAATAAATATCACATTTTTGTCATCTGTGTATGTTTCCCATACTTGACAGACGAAATTGGTCTCTGCATTTAACCCAACCACCACCAGGTGGTGCAGTGAGCAGCCGTGGTCAGCGCCCGGGGAGCTGGGGAGAACCTCACGCAGACTCTTCCACTGGTACATTTTCATCTTCAAATCACTTCTTGGTCTGCTGCCCTCATACATCTCCTCCTACATGTCTTTGCGTGAGTGCAGCTACAGCGTGCGCTCTCAGGACATGATTACCTGCAGTGTTCCGTCAGTGAGGACTGAACTTGGAAAAAGGGCCTTCTCCTACTCCGCTCCTGCTTCATGGAATATCTTACAAAAAGATCTGAAGCTCTCGACCTTGACTTCTCTAAATGGTTTTCAGAATCTGTTGGAATCCTGGCAAAAACCAATGCAGATTTGTTCCTGTCTTTGATTTTATACATATACCTTATAATGTTTTGCTAGTTTTTTGATACTTTGTTAAAAGGAGGAATGTGTATATATATATATATATGTATATATATATATATATATATATATATATATATATATATATATATATATATATGTATGTGTATATATATATATATATATATATATATATATATATATATATATATATATATATATATATTTTCTCTCTCTTTTGTTTTCTATTGTTTATTGTTTGTTTGTTTATTGTTTAAGGAAATTCTACCATTGCTGTTCATTGTTCTTTAGTTTTAGCAGGTCGCTTTCGTAAATGAGCCCATGAGGTTCAAAAGATTTACCTGACTAAATAAAGGTTGAATGAATTTTCAATGGAGAAAGTCCAGACCCTTGTCTGAAGCGAAGTGAAGGACAGGGTCTGGTTTTAACCAGGCTAGGACCACCCCTACTCCATTTCTCTTTCTATCCACACCATGGTAAAACAGTTTGAACCCTGCTCCAATACTGCGAGCCTTGCTGCCCTTCCACTTGGGTCTCTTGGACACATAAAACATCTACCTTTCTTCTCTGCATCATGTCAGCCAGCTCTCTACCTTTGCCTGTCATTGTCCCCACATTTAGAGTTGCAACCCTCAGTCCTACATTCTTCACTTTCCTCCTCTCCCTCCGTCTCCTGACACGTTTCCCTCCTCGGGGTCTTCGACTAACAGTAGTACAATTTCCGCCGGCACCCTGTTTGTCAACAGCACCGGTGGCGGACGTTGTTAACCCGGGCCTCGACCGATCCGGTATGGTTTCACTTTGATGAACTCGCATTATAGTTTTGGCAATTGTTTTACATCGGATGCCATTCCTGACACAACCCTCACCATTTACCCGGGCTTGGGACCGGCACAAGAGATACACTGGCTTGTGCTCCCATTTTCTTGTCACACATTAAATATTACACACGAACAATTAATCAATTCAAAAGCATAACTAAATTTGTTTCTAGACTTCTCCATACTGTCATTTGTGCTTTAGAAATATATTTAATGATAAAACCTAAACCAGCATTAAATGTGTTTTTGTTAAATCCTTGACAGAGCAGGTTTTTCAAAGGAACTGTGAGAAACAGCAGCAATGCCCGTGGTATTTTTTGGCAACATTGCATTAGACAATTTCCAGCTTGGATATTTTCCAGATACACATCTGTGATAAATCCATTTGGATATTTTCATGATACCCATACATAATAAATCATAGTATTAGATATCTTCCGGATACACATCTGTGATAGATCCTAGTATTGGATATTTTCTGGATACCCATACATAATAAATCCTAGTATTGGATATTTTCCGGATACACATCTGTGATAGATCCTATTGGATATTTTCATGATATCCATACATAAATACCCATAATTCATAGGGAAAACGTAGGACAGACACAAATCTCACAAAATACGTTCAGGGGGTTATGGAGAACAAGATCTGTGAGTTTGGTGGTCCTATCACTGCGTTTAGTTGGAAATCCTAACCCCAATTTGTCAAAATACAAATACCCATAATTCATAGGTTAAACGTAGGACAGACACTAATCTCACAGATTGCGGTCAAGATTCTCGTGGAGAACAGGATATGTGAGTTTGGTGGTCCTATAACTGCGTTTAGTTGGAAATCCTAACCCCAATTTGTCAAAATACCATAATCCAAAAAAAAGTGTTGGGAAGGTGTTGAAAGTTCACGACACAGACAGACAGACACAAATCTCACAGATTACGGTCAGGATTGTCGTGGAGAACAGGATCTGTGAGTTTGGTGGTCCTATCACTGCGTTTAGTTGGAAATCCTAACCCCAATTTGTCAAAATACCATAATCCAAAAAAAAAGTGTTGGGAAAGTGTTGAAAGTTCACGACACAGACAGACAGACATGAATCTCACAGATTGCGGTCAGGATTGTCGTGGAGAACAGGATCTGTGAGTTTGGTGGTCCTATCACTGCGTTTAGTTGGAAATCCTAACCCCAATTTGTCAAAATACCATAATCCAAAAAAAAAGTGTTGGGAAAGTGTTGAAAGTTCCGATCAGCTCTGCGAGGTGCTGGTCAATATCTTTAACACCTCACTTGCCCTGTAGACAGATTCCGTCTGCCTGAAGACCACACCACCATCATCCCAGTCCAAAAAAGCTTTACAGTGACTGCTCTGAATGACTATTGGCCAGTGGCCCTCACCCGTTAGTAGCTAAATGCTTCGAAAAACTGGTCATGACCCACATTAAAACAACCATCAACATCAACGAGGACCCTCACCAGTATGCATACTGTGAGAACCAATCAACAGAGGATGTCATCTCCTCTGTGGTCCACACTGCTCTCATCCACCTGGAACAGAAGGACTCATACGCCCGTATGTTCTTTCGGACTTCACATCTGCCTTCAAAATCATGATCCACAGCTGTGGTGGGATACATCACAAACTATGATGAGTCCAGCTACAAGCAGGAGGTGGATCACCTGGAGAGCTGGTGCAAGGAGAATAACCTTCACATTAGCGGTCGGCGATATGGCTCGAATATTATATCGTAATATTTCAGAGCATCCTGACGATAAAGATAAATTTCGTGATATAACCCAAATAAAAAAAGAAAGAAATCAGTTATTTATTTGACAAAATTAACTTAACATGTTGCATTGCAGTATTATATTTTTTTTTTAAAAACAACGGGTAACACAGCAAAATTATCAGAAAATATAAATTATTTGTACACACGGTATATCCATCCATTTTCTTTAGCCACTTTCAATATTAGTCAAGTCAAGTTTATTTATAAAGCCCATTTAAAACAGCAGCTGTTACCAAAGTGCTTAATAATAAGATCAAGGCAGTAATTAACGAAAAAATAATAAGATGAAATTAAAATCATCAAACTAAAAACATAACACAAAAACGATGACGAAACAATGAAATACTAAATCAAATTGTTAAATGTCAGTGAATACAGGTGTGTTTTTAGGAGACATTTAAAAACAGGGAGTGAAGTGACCTGTCTAATGCTGGGGGGCAGATTGTTCCAAAGTTTAGGGCCCATGAGGTTTTGAGGTTGGTCTGAAGTTTGAACAAGTTGAATGGTCAAGTCCAGGTTTTTCAACTAATAGATTTAGATGTTTGAAAACACCACACTTGTAGCAATACTGCTGTTAATAATGGCAAGAACAGAGGGTCCAGTTGAGGGTAAAACTTGATTAAAAAAAGATGCAGGGATGTGATCAGCTGGGGAACTTGAGAGTTTCATATGACCAACAACATCATTTAAAAATGAGTGGGAAATGGGTTCAAACTGATTGAAGACAGCTGAGCAGGGGTCAAAGACAGAGAGTTCAGCTGTGGAGTAAATTGATGACCTATACAGTATTTTCTGCCGTACACGTTGCTCCGCCCTATAAGTCACATCGGTCCATATTTGTCTATTAAAGTGGAAAAATTCATAAATATGTCACTTCGCCTTATACGTTGCATCTATTATGCGTCACCACTGATGCGTCGCGTTTGTTATGTGTCACCGCTGACAACCCGAAAATGTGGGCAGAACCCAGAAATGTGGACCGGTGTTGTGGCAAAAATCGATGGCTGCCAAATGGCGGCCGCGGGAGCGTGCACAGGAGGACTTTAACGAGAAAAACAATTATTTCTTTGATTGAAATTATAGTAAATGTGTGCCTTAGTCTAACATTTGCTTAATAAATGCACTTTGATGGTCAAATTAGCTGTATTTCAAAAACTGATAGGCGGAAATAAACACGTGCATGTGACGAGTCGCTGTGCAATTTTAACAAGATAAACGCCTAAAAACAGATATTTGTTTGCTCAAATTATAGTAAAGGTGTGTCTCAGTCATTTGCATAATAAATGCACTTTAATGGTCAAATTAGCTGCATTTTGCCGGGGCGGTGCAGCTGGTTTAACTTGCTCCAAGCAGTGAGCAGAACGAAGGTGTGGGTAATTTGGCAAGCCGATTGTGTCATTAATAGCTGGTGAAGATTCTCAGTCATCCAGGACATGGTCAATTCAAAAAAGTCCAAGAAACAAACAATTAATTATAAAGTATAATAAATAAATTCCAGTTGTTTTTGTCTTGAACATTTTTGAATTTGTCATTATCGCCATGTTTACCCATTACATGATACAACGGCATGCCTTACTACTACTCTGCTGCCATCAAGTGGCTGAAAGTGGTACTGNCAGTCAGAATGAATGTAAACTGTCATATCTCAGCCAAAAATTGGTTTATAAATATGGGGAAAAAATCCATAAATAAGTCAATTCAGAATTTAAGTCACAGGACATGTAAATTTTGCAAAAAACTGTGACTTATTGGCCGAAAAATACAGTAACCAACTCAACCTTTTCAACAAAATGTCTGACAAAAATATTAGACCTTTCTCATTTGTGTTCAACAAGAAAAAGCTTCTACTAAAACATAAGAATGTATACTTGGTCCATCTTTCAACTATACTCCAAGACATAGTAAAACAATGTCCGCACGTGAAGGATTGTTTATCCAAACAGCTGATCAGGAGCACATCTCCGCATCATAAACAGACTCAATACTTCAGCTGAAAACAGGGTAAATTCAAAAACATCTCTTAACACAATTCTGTTAGAGGTATCAGTGTAGGTGTTTTAAATAAAGCTTTGGGTTTTCACCACCCTCAATAAAATATTTTCAACTTGAGAGTCTTTCATTTTCATTTCTGATCAAGTTTCCAATTTTGGGGTCGATTTCAGACCAAGAGCAGCTTTAGTTTTGATGGCACTTCATGAGAAAAGTGGCATACCCCTGCAGGAAAAACGTGTCTTGCCTAACTGCATAAACGGCTCAGGAATGATTGGTGGATATTCTCTCCACATGCCAATCTGATCAGGCGTCAAGAACACAGTGAGGCTGATTTCTAGTGGCTGAAACACAGCACACAATTTACTTATTCTTTCAGATCCATCTGGCAGCTGCACCGTGCTTGTTGTTATCTTGTGTTATCCAATAAAATGTTCACAATGTTGCTATTCTGTTTAGTCCGCTCTCTCAGTCTGGGAAATGGATCTGAGACGTGTTGACGGCACAGAGGTGACATAGTGAAGTGTAATATTGTTTGTTGGTGCTCGTCTGGTGTTGTCTAACATTTTTACTTTTATTTGATTAACTTTTGAAGTCAACTTAATTCATGATGACCGCTACAGCCAACTGACCCTAAAAAAATATACAAAAATCATCTTAACACAATCAGTTTTGGCTAAAGTTTTAATGGAAGTCATCCTCTACTGACATTCATTTCTCTGCAAAAGATGGATAATATGCATTCCTCTAAGAAGTAATGGTCCTTTCATTTTGGATAAGTCTGATCTGCTAATTATTTTCAGGTTTATTTTGATTTGTCAAAAGACACTCAAGGCGACACAAGTTCCCATTGTTTCAGTTTATCATGACCTTCCCGGTCTCATTATTGCACCATAGGTGGGCGGAGACGAACGCAGACAACCCCAGACAGTGAAATATAAACACACAAATCACAGATAATTAAAGGAAAAATACTCTCAGAAACAGACAAACACGTTTAATGGATAAAAACATAACACACATATACTGTAGTATACATGCATATACACATACACACTACCTGCAGAGGATCGGTGACTGACAGGAAAACTCCAGAGAGGAAAAAGAAAAGAAAAAATCTAAGAAGCGAGACAGCGTGAAGACTTTACAGAATTATGCAGACACACACTTGAGCACCCACACACACAGAGAACACAAAACCTGCAGAAAAGTGACATAAACAGAAAAGTGTGGAATAAACAGCCACTTAGATCATTTTTTGAGCTTCGCTGTTTGTGAGCGAGAAAAAGTTTTAGCAACCTATTTTGATTTCCTCTACTTATTTCATAAGTATTCAGTGATGAAAAAGTTGCATTATTGTTTATTTAAATTAGTATTCATTTGTTTTCTGTGTGTGTCAATTGAGCACAGACATATTTAAGTAGCAAGTGCAAATATTTCAGTAAGTTTTAATTTAGAAACAAAAAACGACATATTGTATACAAAATTTTAGATAATTATATTGTCTAAAAATATATTTTTTATAAAAATGTGCAGCTAAAAGTTAGATATGTGTAAGTCATCCATTTCCTACAACTGCTTTACAGGTTCTATTCTATTTGTTGAAATGGTGGGTGTTACCAGCATCCAACATTGTTTTGTACAACATGTTGCATGATGGCAGCTCCCAATGGAGCCCCTATAATCTGCTAAATCTATAAGTAGACCAAAGTAAAAAGAAGACATTTTAGAAAAAAGTAGCAGCAAACCTCATCAGTATTCATGCTTGCTCTGGGTGAAATTTCAAGATGCATACTTTCTCTGCTCATACGTGAGTGCCTTCAGATTACCTGCATTTTGCACCAGGGAGCAGGGAGGATAAACCCCACACAAAGTTTTGCCTATCTGATGCAAAAATTAGCATTTTCACATGCAGTCAGAGCTGTGGAATAGGAGTACCGGTACATAGGGAAGTTTTTAAGGGGTTTCTTTAATAATTGAAATTCTGAGAGTATGCTCATTTTTTGACAGCATTGAACTAAGAGCACTGAGATAAACTGCAACAACATGGATCAAATAAGTCAAGATTTAAGCATTCAGAAAGAGTGGCTTTTGTTTTTTATTAATACAATTATAACTTTGCTCAATCCTATGTTTGCATGGATAGCACTGTAGTTGCTCACCTTTATAAACTGTTGCATAGTGGACCTTTAAATATGTGAATGCAGGAAATTTATTTTATTTTATTGTCAGTATGTGTATTTATGAGATCGCAAAGTTTTAAAAATTAATTTCTGTTATTTTTACTAAGCACCAATTTACAGCCAAAGTTATGTCAGTGCACTTGACAGAGAGAAAGAAAGAAAAAAGAATTTCAACTAATGCAGTCCAATTTAACCCATGTTAATATTTTATCATGCAATTCAATACAATGCTATTTGGTGCATGTATGTTCTTGCAAGTCTTTTGTGGGTTCATTTGCATAAATTCTAATAAAAAGTTTCTTAAAAAAACTACTTGATGATTATCCGATAATTCTAAGTCGGGTCGTCTGGACAGTTTCTTTTTTTATAGAGACGTTTCACCCTCTATTAAGCTAAGATGGTTTCTGGAGGCCGTCCTGTCCCTCGTCGACTCCTCCCAGGCAGGCAGCCACAGCCAAAGTGGTTCAAGGCAACAAAGTTCATGGTCAATCTTATCTCCAGCAAACTGGTTGGTCCACTTAAAGTGTTTACTGCTTGGTGGGGAAACAGTTTACTGGAATTCCTCTGGCTGATGAAGCCCTCTGGATGGAGCGCGAAACGTCTCTATAAAAAAAAAGAAACTGTCCAGATGACCCGTCTGAGAATTATTGGATTTGCCACCTGGATGATTGAGAATGAACTTTGTTTACTTAACTATTTGAGTCAGTCTAGTTCAAAATGGCTGCCACAGTCAATTAATCCTGGCAGACACAAAAGTGGTTACGTATCAGTCACTACAGATGTTTAGCTAAAATATGGTGTGGTAGTAGCTGAGACAAACACGTGCTTGAAACACTGTGTAAAATGTTGCTGTTAATCTTTGCAGTCAACCCTGTTTTGTCTGTAAGCAAAATATCTTGTGAACCACTGGACAGATATCAATGAAACTCTCATATTGATCTTCTGTGCAAAAATGGTTTTAACTGGATCAAATTTACAGATATTGAGCTTGCCATGACCCCGGGTTCTTGATGTTTTTGTTTGATAGATAAGTGGATTCATTTTAGTTTTATCATGTTGCTGTTCTTCGTGTTTCCTTAAGAGATTTTTTTTTGTGATGGACAATTTTGATGTAGCAGAAAAATAGCACACATTTATCTCAGAATTTAATGATTTTTGGAAGAAACCTCTAAAACTTACCAACGCTTTCATTGCATCTCCAGTCCAGTATGCAACATATGTGTTCACATTCTAGCCAGCTGTTGATGGTCTTTATGAGCCAATAGTTTACTTTTACATTCTAATTTTTTGTGTTTACCATATAACAGTGAAGTTCATATCTTCACGAACGTCGCTCTCAGGACATTCTGCTTTAGTCACTGTGTGTTTGTGTGTGTGTGACATCATTAAAGACACAACATGCCCTGAGACCGTCAGTGAAACTGAGTGAAATGCACAGCACAGACGCACAGAGACAAATATTAAAAAAAGACAATGTGCTTCTTTAAAAAGTTTCCGTGCTTTGATGTGAAAGCATTTGATGCAGGAGGCCTGAGGGCGTCCCTGTCTGTTTACACATCGACAAATAATTGTCTCTCCAATGTACTGGTGTGATCGTGCAGTGGCCCTCATTTGTCTCCCATATATTGCTCCCATTCCCACACACACATTTTAAAGCTCTTTAGACCGCCTTGCTTGTGTTTTATGAGCATGTGTGTCACTATAATCTAATGGCTTTATTGACCTGAAGCGGAAGGACTCCAATGCTCTGCCTGTCTTAAACCAAATGGTGTCTTAATGTATTTCTCCTCATCTCGTCTTCCACATTCCTCGTCTGTCTGCACATTTATGATATTTCCATCATAGCACATACCTTTTCCGGTTGTTTTTCTTCATCACCGTTTTCAATTCTCACTATAACCGTGTGCTCATTCAAAATATAAGAAACCAAAAACTGGTAAAACAAATAAACATCCTACACATGGACTTAAATTTTAATCAAGAAATATTCCTCACTTCCTGGTTATGTGGAAAAACCTTCAGGTTATGAAATATATGTAAATCTGTTTATTATGCACAGGTTTACGTAACATCCATGTTATAATACGAGAAAGAGAATCGTCTGTTCCTTGTTGCATCAAATGAAACAATTCAGCAAAATCTCAACGTGTGAAAAATTACACTCACCTTTTATGATTCAAGGCTTTAAGAATTTCAGCAGGGCCATTATCACCAACACTTAACATCTTAAAGGTTGGATTAATTTTGATATATGTGTTAATTGTGGGGATTGGGGGTCTTTCTTTCTCTGACCTTTCCTGCTGTGTTTCATCTCATTTCATCACATGAATACAAACAGTTTGTATTTGTAATTATTTCTATCCTAACTAGCTTTTTTTTTGTCCTTCCTAGAGAGAGACCTGCTCGCCTCCATTCTAGACCTTCCATTCTGTGTCTGTTCCTCCTTCCTGTCCTCTCAAACCCAGCCGGTCGAAGCAGATGGCCGCTTGTCCTGAGCTTGGTTCTGCTGGAGGTTTGTTCCTGTTATGAGGGAGTTGTTTTCCACCTTGTGCTAGATCAGGATGGGAGACTGCGATGAAATGAAGACTCAATGCAATCTGTTATGTACGCTACACTACCTTAGATAAATAATATTAATTGGATTTTAATGTATATGAATGTTTCTTTCAGTGTCCTGAAATGACTTCTGTTGTGACTTGGCGCTTCATAAATCAACTGAACTGAACTGTTTTACTGATGGTAGATTTCCATCATCTGTTGATTATAAAGGATTTTTTTTAAAGGCATTTTATATCAAATACATAACATGATACAGCTCAACCAGGAGGGCTCTCACTAAAATCCAGGGTTAAAAAAAAAATCTAGAATGTAAACAGTTTGATGATTTCACTGTTTAAAATTTTGTTATGGATTGTCACCAGCCACAAATTATAGCAAATAGTAAAAAGTACAGGTAGTCTGCGACTTACGAAGGAGATCCGTTCCTACGCTGTGTCGTAAATCCAATTTCGACATAAGTCAGAACATACGTAAATACTTCACCTTATACGTACAGTACTGTATTTTGCCAAGCACTTAGCCTATCCTAACACAGTACCCTACATAATTATCAAAACACACATACATTTGGGAGCCATAATGAAGGAAAAAAGAGTTAATTTCCTACTGGTATGCTGGTGAAGCCTTTCCTCCTCCGTATTCTCCATTGCGTTTACGTCGTAAAACTACCGTCCAGTTCGGTCCATCATCCGTACGTATTGGTTTACGACGTAAACCGCGTTCACAGTACACACAGTAACAGTAAAGCCTGGAATATACCTGAGCGTTCTATCTATACGCCTATACGCCACGTACGTACGTACGTCAAGGCAAAAGCGTAGCCCCGCGTAGCCCCTCAGGGCACGTACGCGCAAAGCTTTTTTTTTACGACCGCGGACGCTTGCGCGGTGTCTGACCATAAACTTCCCCGGCGCCGGACTGTTTTGTATGTTACACAAATGAAATAAATTCCCCTTCTTTATCGCTGATCGGGCCTTTTCTTTTGTTTTTTTGCCTAAAGTCAAGTAACCGCTTCTTCCTCCGTTCACTCGATGACTGAAATGAATGAATTCAGGTCCTACCTGGGTGCGCGATGTTTTAAATATTCCCTGGTGGACTGTGTGCTGCAGGAAAAGCGCTCCCTGTTATTATTTTTATTTCTGAGAGAACTTTTTATAACATATATAGTAGAAACACCGCATCAGAACACCGCAGCGGTCTTCAGCGAGCTGCTCATGAGCTGACTGAAAGCTGTCAATCATTTCAGTAGGCGTGTCAGCAAGTGACCAATCAGCGAGCTCAGTTGAGTCCCCTCCGCGCGCAGCTGCTCATATTACAACAAGGATCTGGAGAGAGAACGCGAGCGTTTGAAAGCTGATAGTTTCTGAAGCTATATCAGCGAAATGCATGCGCACAAAATGCGCGCGTAGATTGGCGTACGGGAGGACGCTCAGGTATATTTCAGGCTTTAGTTGTACTATGTACAGTTTTGTTTTGTTTTTTGAATGTCCAGAGGACCAGACTTAGCTTTTTTAGAGAGTACAGGGCAGGTGTAGCCTCCGCAGCTAGTAAAACCGGAAACTGCCGGAAACTGTGTAACTCGGCTTTTCAAAATAAAAATGTCAAAATAATATTATTATTATCATTATTATTTGTTTATTTTTAATGGGAGACGCGTCGTGACCGCGAAACATCGTAACTTGAGACTGTCATAAGTCGAGGACTACCTGTATAACTTTACTCATGGGCATATTACATCTTTGCTAAATGTAATTGTTTGTAAGTGCATATGCAGTTAATATATAATATATATGCTGGTGTAGATTATATATACAACTTATTAAATGGGATTATTTTGAATAAAACTGCATGTTCACAGCCAACTGTGTTTGTGTGCAAATGCAGTTCCTCTATCTGTTTATGACTCTAAGACTTTTTGTATCTTACAATAATGAACTGTACAGTAATGAGATTCCTTTTTGTTTTTCCTGGTCATTTGAAAGACATCTCTGAGGTCCTCTGGCCCGATGCTCCCCCCCATCTCAGCATCACCATATTGTACCACCTGGAGGTAAATAGATAGCTGTTGTCTTCACCGGCTGTTAATTAGTCTCAGAATGAGGCGTAATCAGTTAAGTCTCCTGAGTATTTTCACTTGTCTGCTGCCTCGCTCAAATAATCAAAAGTTGAGCGGGGTGTGAAAAATCTCAGTGGTGGGTTGTGTCTCTTAACAGATTGATCATTCTGAATCTTTAGGGCTTGATTCTATTTCTGTGGTGTAGATTTATCAGGATTTACAGAACAGTCACCTTGATGAGTACTGAATGGTGAGTTTGCAGCTATTTCTGGCAGTGGGAGCTTCTGGGACATATTGGAGCTTCCCTCTCAAACTGATAAAAAAAAACACAGGTTTAGTGCAATCAATTAAATGTGTTTAACTCCGAGTCAGTCAGAGTTTCTTTACTTGTCATTTGCACTACACGTGGTACATGTGGTGGAACAAAATTATGTACACATGTCCAAGTTACATCCAACAATAAAATGTAAAATAAAAACAGTAATAAGATCCAAGATATGAACAAAGAAAAACGTTAACTAAAAAATACACTAAGCACCAGTACAAAAACGATACGCCAAGCGGCAGCATACATTAAAAACATGGGAATCAAGTGAAGGGAAAAAATCAACACAAATCAAAGGTTCTTCAGTAGCAGGTTAATAACAAACACTGTGGAAGTAAACTAAGATTTAGTAATAATGTGTTTTAAGCTAAAGACTAGGGATGCACAATAGAATAGAATAGAATAGAATATATCTTTATTGACCTTGACATTGCACCGGGGCACAAAGACAACGTTAATGATTACGCACATTCATCATAGGATAGGGACGAGCGCACGAAGTCGCAGCAGTATAAAAACCGCGCCACCACAATCAGATATGGAAAAAGGAAAGACACAATAGGTATCATTTGTGTTATTCAAAAAGAGAGTCTATCAAAGATTGCCTGAGGACACTCCATGATAAAGTCCCAAAAACTCTAACAGCATTAAGCACATCACACGAGACATAGTTGCAGTTTTGACGACAGGCGGGAGGAACAGTCTGTGTGTATATGTTCAGATAAGAGCAGTTCGCTGGTCTCAGAGCTCGGCTCCAACCGAGAACGCACACACAGAAACCTCTTGGGGGAGGGGGGTTGGGAGGGCAGCGGGCCCTTCAGCTCCCAGCTCAGGAGAAGATTTGTAGCAGCCTTCAATTCAAGGCCAGAGACCAGATTAGATTTGTTGCTTATTTTTTCAGTCAGACCACAGTGTTCTTTTTACTGCAGTCTTTTAGTCCAGGTGCAGCTTCTGGGTCCAAATCGCCGAATCGAGTCAGGTTCCGAGCTAAAAAGATCCTTCCGTATGTGCCCTGTTTGAATCCGAGCGGCTGTAAAAACGAGTCCCACACACCACGGTCCGCGGCAGCCGCCGCTTCACCACCGTGTGATTCAGCCCGCACAACAGCTGGGAAGGTCATTCATAGCCTGGTTCAAAGCATTTTTGCTGAGCAGGAAGTCTCGCCACCACGCCGATCGCGGCGGTCCCTCAGCCTTCAGTGGCATGAGCCACCGGTATCCCAATAAATCACAGAGGTTCCACGTCCCCGACAGAGTGAGCGGACAGTTACATTAGCCTGCTCATCGAGTCCATAATGTAGCTCACCGCATGCGTGTCGAAAGGGCGCTCTGGCTCTCCCCGGCCAGAACGCTTCGCGGAAATTTATGTTATCGATAGTATCGATAGATGAAATGGCCCAGAAAGCAGTCCACGCACATAAATCCATCCCAATTGGTTCGAGCGAGCGCTGAAGAGTTATAGACGAGACAAATGCAGAAGCAGGGGAGGGGGAAACCAGCGAGGTGAGGAGCGAAAGGAGATGCGACCTGCCCTGCCGAGAGCATGGTATTGGCCGATATTAGGGTTAAAGTTCAATATCGGACATTCCATCAAAATAACTCACCAATATGAAAGGTGCTGTTTTTGTATGACGACCCAGTGATGGGAATCCCTGCATCGGCAGCACAACGTGATAACGTCACGCGCGTCTACCTGATCTCACAGCGGAGAGGAAATTTAAAAATGTCTGCAGTGTGGACGTTTTTTTTTTGTTGGTGACAATGTCGGATTCTGAAGCTTTATGGACTACGTCTACATCGTCCCCAGTCAGAGATATTTTTCCGGCGTAACCTTACCTGAGTTACAAGCAATCATTTCTGACGTCACTGGGAAGCTAATAGCTGATAGCACCTGGTTGAGTTTTACCCAATTTGGACATCATGTTAGCCCTGTTAGCATGATTAGTCTTACGGCACAATGGAAAGACAAAAACTTTGAACTTAAAAAGTATGTCCTTCATGCACAAGAGTGCAGAGGATCCCACACTGCAGCTAGGAACCTGGAACAAGCCTCCACAAGTGAGACAGCATTGCAGGTGACTAATGCTAATAAATAACATTTAACACTTTTCATTTAATATAAGTTAAAGTACTATGCATATGGGTGTTCCTTAATATGTCACCAGCTTTTACAGCTGTTGCACAATTTTTGTAGTAAATCAGCCAAAATAAAAAGCCTATGTTCTGATAAAGGAAAGTAAAAATATCGGTTTCGGTTTTCAGCCAAATAAGTTTTAACATATCGGCATATCGGATATCGACCAAAAAACCAATACAGTATTGTACATCCCTACTAAAGACCATCATATTAATTACAGGTTTGCTTTTCAATCGGTGAGCCTTTTCAATGGTATCGGTGGTGTGGGAGCAGGAGCTAAAACACATTCTCTGTTTATTTTTCTGTCTTTTAATATGTTCAGCGTCTTGAGTCAAATGGTAGAAATATTTTTGGAAGTGCTAGTGTTGCTTTCAAATCAGTGCTCATTAGGTCCGTTCTTGTGTGTTCTTACAGACCTTCTGATTGCTGTTTTTAATCATCTGAATTTGTTTTACATTACCTGAGTTTTTGCACATTTGTGTGTGTTTTCTTGATTGTTGACCTCGCTTAACCTAAATAAGTGCATTCACAGTTTGTTTTAGTGTTGCAAACATTAGGGGCTAGTTTGCTTTTGCAACTGATAAAATAAGATACATCAAATGAACGTTGACCCTGTTGAGATCATGTACTGAACTTTTATTCTGCCCCCAAAGCTTCACCTTCATTTTGACATGTTGATGGCATGGTGAGCAGCAGAAGCTCCAGGGGCTTGTTTAAAAAAAAAAGATTGATTGCCATGTGTGAATGTCCCACTCCATATACAGTTGGATCATTTCAAGGACATACATACATACATATACATATATATATATATATATATATTATAT
>JBBPBX010001556.1:30768-42565 GCA_038048925.1 Garcialebias charrua | reverse complement strand
ACACACACACACACACACAGAAGGAAACACCTACTCCCTATTGTAAATTTGTAAAAATAACATAAAATAAAAAAACGCCATAAGACTAATGTTCAACATAGCTTTGTAAACTATCATATATTAGTTTTGCAATGCTAATTTTATTTGCATCAGAAACATAAAATAATTAAATTAAAATAATCAAAATGAAGTTTGTGAGCTTTTTGAACCAATGTTGATTTCTTGCAGGTAACAGTATGTGTAATAAGGACCCTATAACGCCTCCAAACATTTAACAGCCAGTGAATTATTGTCTTTCTGTACGATGCCACAACAAATGGAAACTTTTCCTGTACTTTTTTGGTTCAAAACCTAAAATAACACATCAAGACAACCATTTGTTGGCTTAGCCTTAGTTAAATGCATTCCATAAAAATGCTTTCTAAAATACTGTTAAAATTCCTAAAATACTTTTTTTCTTATGTTACTGTATAGTAATAAGATTGTCGCCCTTAAATTTAAGGGGGAAAAATGTTTACTTCGTAACTAAAATGCAGAAAAATATCACACGGAGGAGTTTGAAATGTTGCAAAGCGTAAAGGCATAGCTGCATTGCTTTTGAAAAAGTACAAGGTTTTGTACAAGTTCCACCTTAACAACACACAGACCCTTGAAACAACACAATCAAAACTTGTTACTGCAGATCAGAGGAAACGGACAGAGGTTTGTGGAAGAAAACAAACATTTTCAGTCAAACTAAAGCAGCCAGTGGACTGGACCCACACAAGGACGTGTGCGAAAAGAGTTCCAAGTCAATAGCTTCAAACTAACAACTGGAAATCTTTGTCATTTAAATATATCCATAATTGCATTTAGATAAAATTAATCATATAAAATTTAGTCATTGTTTTTTGTTAGAAACTCCAAGTTTGGTTTTGACATCTCCGTTGTTGACAATGACAACACTCTTGTTTATGGCTTTCACCTAGAGGAAAATATTGTCTTTTTGTATTTGAAAGTTGAATGAAGTTTAAGGGCGTCTTAACTGCTTAATGTCCATAAAAAATTCTACCAAAAGCAAATTGTACATCTATACAAAAACAGTTTGATTTAATTAAGTACTATCTCTGGACAATCATAACATTTAGGAATGATAGTATAATGACCCAGTTATCAGAATCAGAATATCTTTATTGACATTGCACCAAGGTACAACGGGAACATGAATGCACAGTCATCCAAAAGATGGACTAAGTGTACGAAGCTGCAGCTGATTATCAGCGCGGCCATCTCATCCTTATCAGAAAGATAATCTTAGATATGAAAAAGGGAGAAGAACCATGAGGGTAGATAGTGGTATTACAAAAAAGATCTTTCACATCTTGTCTATTAGGACACAATTTGAGACATAAAAAAACTACCAGCAAGCACAGTTAAGACAATTTACATATGCATTTGAGGTCCAGGTGGTGAGATTAGTCCATGAGCCTTTTTTCAGATCAGCCACAGTTCTGTGATGTTTTCAGCCAGCAGTTCTGATAAGCTCTCACAGAAAGTTCTCTGGAGAGGGGGGAATAGATGCAGTTGTTGTCCTCGGTTACTCATGACCCAGGAAAAATTTAATAGTCAGCCCATTTCCAAGGCTGCTGGGGAGTCGGATTCAGATAAGCTTGATTGTTGATTTTCTTCAGGCAGACATATTTCTTTTTCCTGCAGCCTTGAGTGTCCATCTGGACGATCCAAATCCAAAATGGTTTAATTGTGGGAATCCGTTCCACTGATCCATGTTATGAATCCTCCTCCAGATTGAACCCCCCACGCTGACGAGTCCCAGAAGCCGTAGGTGGCCTGCGATTCTCAGAAATCGCCTCCACCTTACGGTTAAGCTCGTAAAGCAGCTGATTTAGCGAGGTCACGGCATGGATCAAACTTTCACTCTGACTCGGAAGCTTAGACATGGCCGTAATTGCCGCTGAAGTCTTCCTCAGTTTCCGATAGAACAGGGCTCCGCAGATGCCGAACAGCAAAGCGCCTGCCATCATAAATCCAATTATGTAAACATCTTCAACATCCTCCACAGACAGGACTGAGAGACACATCAACTTCCACTCGCCCCAGGAATCCATGACGTAACCTTCAGAGTGTGTCTGTGGTGGGCAAGCTGGCTCCCCCGGACCTTGTCGCTTTGTAGAAAAAATCTTGTCAATAGAGTTGATCGTCCATGATACCAAATCCATAATCTCACTTTGCGTTCGAGAGATGAGTGCCGAGGAGCTGCAGACAAGACAGAGAGCCAAGCAGGGATACATTTCAAGCTAAACTTACTTAAACTGGCTACAAAATTAAACAGCAAAAATGGTCCATAGTCACTAATAATGAATTACACAATGGACAAAACTGAAAACTGTAGAAATTGTTGAGCTGCCACGCAACAACGTCCCTGTCTTTCACTGGACTGGTCAGGTGTTTGTGTGTCCTTTTATCCACCCATCTGTCCTCCCATCAGACAAGGTCCATGTATCACTTAGCCCTGAGCTGTCAGGACTGCAGTTACCACTGCTGCCTGGAAGATTAATGTCCGTCTTAATCTTGGTCTTTCCGCCTACTAATAGGTGACTCTGCAGACAGACATGACACACATTTCTTCTGCTACAAGCCCACTGTGCAGTCTTTGAGTTTCATTTTGTCTGCTTATTTCATCAGGTTTAGTCTGTTGCTCAAAAATGAAAGATGACAACCTTCTTTCTGAATACAAATATTGTCCCATGTTTTGCCCCTGGACTGAGCACAAGTATTCTCATTTTTAATTAGCTCCTCAAGGAAAGGTCATTTCCATTTTTCCTTCAGAGAAATCTATTCAGAGCATCTGTAAGACATCTGTTGGACACATCTGTTCAGAACACTGACCTCAGCGCTATTGAAATAAAAAGTCCTTGAGTGAATATTGGTTAGAACTAATGACCAGGTTGAAGGGGGGCATCTCAGTGTCAGTGTTTTATCCTGAAAAACCTACTAGAAAACAGTGGATGATGATGCTCATCATTACTGTAACAAGTAACAACCTTTATAATAGTGATCAAATACTGGAGAGTTCCTCTAGTTTTAAGGCTTTAGGAGTAGAAAGTAATGATAACAGATAAATACTAATCTGCAGTTGCTTGTAAACGACTGTTGGTCCCTGTAAAACCAAAGCAAGAGCCACGTCCATGTCCTTGACATAAGGTTGAGCACGTTCCGAGCACAGGTTGGACTTCATAAAGAGTGTCCCTAGTCTCTGATCCTATTTGTGGAGATTATGAATGAAATCTCAAAACACAGTCATGGAGACAAGGGGGTCTGGTTAAACCTTAGGTCTTAAAGGGGTTCTGTTTGTGGCTTTAGGTCATGCTTTAATTGTCAATTTCTCTAATACTTTGGTGTGTGAGCAGAAACAAAGTACCCAGACAGAACCCACATACGGTAAGCATGAGGCTTGTATTAACTTTTATTTAACCAGGTAAGTCTTACTATGACATATCTTAATATCTGTTAAGATCTGTTAAGAATTGGAGCGGATTTACCACAGGGCACAGCTGAAATCAGCAACGAACTCAAATCAGAACTCGGAAGATTGGACCTGCTAAAAACGTCCTTCTGGAAGCAGATGCGCTCCAGGGGAAAGAAAAGGAAGCGGTGCTCTCGTGGAAAGAAGAGAGGTTGCCGTGCAGGAATTATGACGAGACTGCGGGCAGACGCTAAAACCGGTAAACCCCCGATGCCGGCTCTTTTTCTGTCTAACGTTCGCTCACTCGACAACAAGATGGATCTACTTCGTTTGAGGGTGACCACGTCGGAGGAGATGAGAAGATGCTCCGTGCTTTGTCTTACGGAAACTTGGATTTCTGAAGAGACTCCAGACTCTGTTTACGAGCTGGACGACAGGCTCTTTTTCAGAACAGACCGGTGCACCGAGACTACGGGGAAAACGCGAGGCGGCGGTGTTTGTATTTACGTACACAAAGATTGGTGCACGAACTGTGCTGTGATAAAAAGAGCTTGTTCAGCTGCCGTGGAGTTGATCACAGTTAGATGTAGGCCGCATTATATGCCACGTGACTATTCAGTGATCTTAATCAGCGTTATTTACATAGCCCCTGATGCTAATGCTAATGACGCCCAGGGAGAAATTCATGACTTACTCACCTCGCTGCAGTGTAAATATCCTGAGGGGCTTTTCATTGTTTGCGGGGACGTCAATCACGTTGATCTTCAAGTCTCCCTCCCAGCCTTCAATAAGAACGTCTTCACAGCTACGAGAGGAGATAAAACGCTCGACCAAGTCTTCACAAATGTAAAGGGGGCATACACGGCGAAGACACGCCCAGCGCTCGGAGCTTCCGATCACGACTCTCTGATTCTGGCCCCAAGAGAACTCCCCCCACTCAGGCGCTCAAAGCCGGAACAAAGAGAAATAACAATCTGGCCTCAAGATAGTTCCCCCATGTTGAGAGACTGTTTTGAGAGGACAAACTGGTCTGTTTTCAGAGAAGCAGCCACTGATGGAAGTTCAGTGGACATGGAACTGTACGCTTCCTCAGTCCTGGGTTACATCAGTACATGCTCTGAAAATGTATCCATAAAAAAATATGTGAAATCCTACCCGAACCGGAAACCCTGGTTAAATAAAGAAGTTCACGCCTTGCTAGCAGCCAGAGACACTGCATTCAAGTCAGGAGATAAAGTGGAGCTGAGAAAGAGCAGGAATGAACTGAAGGATGGCATTAAGAAGGCCAAGGCCACGTATGCACAGAGGATCGAGGGACAGTTCACCTCACAAGACCCACGGAGCATGTGGAAGGGTATTAAATGCATAACAGATTACAAAGGCAAAAACAAACAATGCCCCAGGGACCCATCTCTGCCTGATGCCCTCAATAAGTTTTATGCACGTTTTGATGATCCAAACAGACCTGCTAGCACCAGACTCACCTCATCACCAGATGAAGAGCATCTCAGGGTGTCCGCAGCAGAAGTGAGAGGCAGTCTCAGAAAGATTAATCCTCATAAAGCAACCGGACCAGACAACATCCCAGGGAAAGTTCTGAAGGAATGTGCGGACCAGCTCTGTGAGGTGCTGGCTGACATCTTCACCACCTCACTTGCACTGGAGTCAGTTCCCACCTGCCTGAAGACCGCGACCATCATCCCAGTCCCAAAGAGCTCCACAGTGACTGGTCTGAATGACTATAGACCAGTGGCCCTCACCCCGATAGTCGCTAAATGTTTTGAGAAACTGGTCATGTCCCACATCAAGGCAACCGTCAACATCAACGAGGACCCTCATCAATATGCATACCGCGAGAACCGATCAACAGAGGACGCCATCTCTTCCGTGGTCCACACTGCTCTCACCCACCTGGATCAGAAAGACTCATACGTGCGTCTGCTCTTTGTGGACTTCACATCTGCTTTCAACACCATGATCCCCCAAACTCTGATAGACAAACTATCTACACTTGGACTAAGCCCCTCTATTTGTAACTGGGTACTAGACTTCTTAACAGACAGACCACAGTCCGTGAAGATCCACAACTTCTCCTCCTCCACCATAACCCTCAGCACTGGCTCTCCTCAGGGATGTGTGCTGAGCCCCCTTCTGTTCACTCTGCTCACATATGATTGTACAGCCACACTTCCAGGCTGTCATATTGTTAAGTTTGCAGATGATACAGCGGTGGTGGGATGCATTACAAACAATGATGAGTCCAGCTACAGACAGGAGGTGGAACACCTGGAGAGCTGGTGCAAAGAGAATAATCTTCACATGAATGTGAAGAAGACAAAGGAGATGATTGTGGACTTCAGAAGGAACAAACACACCCATGCCCCACTGAAAATAGGTGGGTCTGCAGTGGAAGTGGTCTCCAGCTACAAATACTTGGGTGTACACATGAATGATAACCTCAGCTGGAGCAACAACACCACCAGCCTGATCAAGAAAGGTCATCAGAGACTCTACTTCCTCAGACGGCTGAGACGAGCTGGTCTGAGCAGCCCAGTCCTCACCTCCTTCTACAGGTGTGCAGTGGAGAGCATCCTGTGCTCCAGCATCAACGTGTGGCATGGAGGCTGCACAGTTGAAGAGAGGAAAGCTCTGCAGAGAGTGGTGAAGGCTGCACAGAAGTCTGTTGGAGTCAGTCTCCCCACAATCACAGACATTTATACCTCCAGATGCAGGAAAAGAGCCACCTGCATCATGAAAGACCTCACTCATCCAGCACACTCACTCTTTGCCCCACTCCCCTCAGGACGGAGGTTGAGGAGCATCAAGTGTAGAACCACTAGACTGAGGAACAGCTTCTACCCTGAGGCTGTTAGACTCATGAATAAATAAAAATAAAATAAAAAATAAACACTGCAAAATATCACATCATACTGATGCTGATCTGTTTTCTTGTTGCTGTGTTCATCTGTGTTCATCTGTGACCATCTGCTCATACAAACTCATGTTCGTGCTGCTGTTTATTCCCACTATATTAGGCTTAGTGTATTACTAGTTGATGTTTTTCTTAGTTAGTTCTAGATGTTATTACTGTTTTTCTCTTTCATTTGTTGTTGGATGTAACTGGGACCTCGTGTACATAATCTCGTTTTCATCACATGTACCACATGCGGTGCAAATGACAATAAAGACTCTCTCTCTCTCTCTCTCTCTCTCTCTCTTGTTTTCAGGGAGGCCTGGGCTGGAAGGCAGCCTCACATTTTGAACTACAGAAAGAAAGAAAAAAACGGAGTACCTGAAAAACAAAAAAGCATGCAAACGCATGGCAAACATATACTGTAACTCCACACAGAAAGAGCCCAGGACCAAACCGGGCTTGAGCCCGGGGCCTTCTAGGCAGCAGTTCTATTACCCCACTTTGCCACCCCTCAGACATACCTAGTACCATGCATTCATATATACAAGGTAAGTACCCAGTTAGTACTATGAACATAAGTACAGTACATAGCCAGCAGTACCAAAGTACCTGGTAAATATTGAGCACCTACACATTTCAGTCCAGTATGAACCAGGTAAAACCCCAATAAGTACTAGGCAAGTACCAGCTATTATATATACCGGCACTGCAGTCTGATCCATACAGGTACCATGTACAGCAGTTAATACTAGGCAAGTACTGGGTTGTATTATTATACCATAAACAAAGAAATACAATTTCTAATGTGTTGTATAATCCAACCACCTCTCTAGTTGTTGCTCCTTCAGTTCAGGGTTTTCTTGGTACAAAGTACATTAGCGTTGGTTCTGCAGCTTCTTCCTGCACAAAATGCTTGCTCTAAGTGAAATGTGTATTTTAAGCATACTGTATTTCTGAATACTGTAGTATTGATGTTACAGCATAAAACAGTCTGAGGTGACTCATGTTATAATTCAATGCTACAACAATTAAACTGAAGTGAACCAAACTTTAATATTGCTATAAGCAATGGTGCATTTCCAGTCATTTGGCTGTAATTACACAAATGAACGCTTATCTTCAACTTCCTAGTTCACAAGAACTGCTTGCAACGACCTCGTTAAATACCCATAAGGAACTCGTGCAGATAAAAACCCAACCAAATGGCCGACTAAAAACCTATTAAGTGTGTTTATGTCACTGTGGATTATACTCATTGTAAAACCACAGTC
The DNA here is from genome assembly GCA_038048925.1 of Garcialebias charrua. Classification (NCBI taxonomy): domain Eukaryota; kingdom Metazoa; phylum Chordata; class Actinopteri; order Cyprinodontiformes; family Rivulidae; genus Garcialebias; species Garcialebias charrua. The sequence goes on along the minus strand of JBBPBX010001556.1, from coordinate 34,917 downwards.
GGAACAATGTGGGTATCAATTAAGAGGCCATAAATGGGGATGCTTGTGTTTTCAGTTTTAGCTGTATTTTTATTCAGAGTGAGCTCAGACAGCAGATGTGTAATGTCGACAAGCTGCATGTGCTCATGTTCCGGACTTGAAACGACAGCAACCCTTCTCCTCATTATGTCGGAGTTATTCTAACAAGAAGACACGTACATGATGTAAGTCTTCTCACCTGTCACTCAGCTGTGTCGTGTTGAGTTTTGCCCTACATTTTTCTGGAGTTGAGATTTGTTCCTTGTGACTTCCTTTTAAGAGAACGGGTCACCGACTTCTCGTTGCCAGTTCTAATTGAAAGTCTACTGTTGTATACTCAGAAAGACAGATGCAACATTTTTGGGGTCACAGCCTGGGAAAGAGTGTAAGGAGGGCCTTTTTTCACCTTCCAAAATACTCCGTTTAACAAAATATATAGTAGTACAGTATATAGTATATGTTCTAGAAAAAAAAACTCAAACAGGTTTGGCAAAAATTAGAACTATGGTTAAAATCTATGATTAGTGTGACATTTCTCAAACTATAAACAGCTTCTCGGCAAATTTGAAACAAGAACAGACACAAGATTACATAATTATAGAGAAAGTGTGAAGTGAAGCGATAACCAAGTGCAGAAAGAAAACATTTATGATCAGATTTATATAGAACATATTTAATCACATAATATTTTTGTGGCTTTAATCTAACTGTTCCTTGATAAATACATTGACATTGACGAGACTTTTAAAAAGGGGTTAAGTTTAGCACTTTTTTCCCTAACTTGCTTAATTGAGCTGCAGACCTGTCAGAAGGTCCACTCTGACCTCTTCTGAAATCTCTTCTAGGAGGCACCAGAACTGAGCCAGAGAGGCAGAAGATAGTTGTCTGTTTCCTTTAAAATCCTACAGACAGCTGGGTGTGTGAGTCATTAATCTGAGGAGGAAATGGCAGCAGGAGTTATTTTATGAAGGAAGGCAAGCTGGTGGGGCAGTGCAGTGCTCTAGATTTGGATCCGACTGTCGGTAGTTTTATCAAATCCATTTCCAAAAACAGCATTTGACCAGCTTAAGAACAGACTAAAAGGTTTTACATCACAAACAAACCTGAAGCAGCTGTTTTTATTTTTATTTTATGTCCAGTAGTCTGGATTATTGAAAAAGTTGTCTAACTGGAGCTCAGAGTTCAAACCAAATTTGGTGACGCAGCATTTAGCTATGTACCAAATTACCAACAGATTGGAAGTTATCCTCAAATGTGAACATTTTAAAACCAGGTCAAAAACCTTTTAGTCTCCCTCAGGCCTACAATTAAGATTTTAACATGATTTTTATTATTATTTGGTGACTTCAGTTTTGTATTTGTATTTTTTCTTGCTTGGTCGTTCTTGTTTTTAATGTAAAGCACATTGATTTTATAGCACATTGTATACAGTATTTTCTGGACTATAGGTCGCACCTTTATACAAGTCGCTTTGTCCAATTATTGTCAATAAATTGGAAAAATCCATAAACAGGTCGCACCTTTATATAAGTCGCATATGTGTCACCACTACGCAACGCGTCAGCGCGTCATTTGCCCTGCTGAAAATGACGAGAACAGAAGCATGCACGGAAGGACTTTTCACAAGATTAACACAGTAAAAACAATTATTTGTCTGCTGAAAATTATAGCAAACATGTGTCTTAGCTTAACCGTTCCTTAATAAATTCACGTAATGGTCAAATCTGCTGGATTTAAATTTTTTGCTTTGAAAAAGTACAAGGAAAAACAACGAAGCTAACCGCGACACATTTACGTCTATAAAACATCAAATTTTATCTCAAATAACTCCAACAGCTAACAGTTTGTAAATGTACATCTAGTGATTACTTTCTGTAAGTTAAAAAAAAATCTGCTGTGTGGTTTATGAGCTATTTGCTCAAACGTACAAGGAAAAATCAACGAAGCTAACCGCAACACATTTACGTCTATAAAACATCGAATTTTATCTCAAACATCTCATAAAGCTAATCAGTTGTAAATATCCATCTAGTGATTACGTTCTGTAAGTTTGATCAAAATCTGTCCTGTGGTTCTTGACCTATTTTGCTAACAAACACTGAGCTAACAGCGAAGTAGCTAGTTCATACCTCCAGAGCAGGAGGCCGGGCTGCGACAGAGTGAATCCGACCAGAGGAGGCTCTCGTCAGACACATGAGGTGGGAACGGTTGGTGTACCCTAGCGGACAAAGGTGGTACTGCACCACCTCTAGCGGTCGAAAGTGGTACTGCACCATTTTTGCCAAAATAGAAAAACGGTCATATCTGAGCCAAAAATTGGACTAAAAATATGGGAAGAAATCCATAAACAAGTCTCACCTCTCTATACGTCGCAGGGCATGCAAATTAGGCAAAAAGGTGCGACTAATAGTCTGGAAAATAAGGTACATATGGAAACTCAAAGTTGCCTTGCATCCAAGCAACACTCTGCTGTGGATGCTACTTTGATGTATAGTCCCACACCAACCCCATTCATGGCAAATATATTGTGTAAGAACAATACCAAACCTTTGTATACATTAAAAACAAAACTGAGTGTGACAATTGGGGAAAGTGTTTATGCTGTTATCGATGGTTTTTGAGAATCAGTGGAAAGACCATGTTGGCCATATAGATGATGGATTATACTGTACGCTAAATTATTATTACTGTACAAGTCAGGGAGCTCTAATGTGTGTAGGGTGTAATTATTATCCACCACTGAAAGGCAAAGGACGACAGTTGTTATTGCCCGTGTGTGTGTGTTCTCAAAATATATCATAAACCACTGAACTGATTTTAATGAAACCTGCAGAAATAATCATTTGACGTGCATCTACAATAAACCCAATTCAAGATGGCCACATCAAGACAACACAAGAATAGCCATAATTCATTCAGTTTTACAAAACTTGTGCCACATTTTGGATTGTTACAGCTGTCATTTATAAAACATACTCTGAGCACATCACATGTTATCGCATAAGATGGTAAATAGTTATTTTCAAGGGTTGATTAACATAGTTACTTAGACTTTTCTCCAAGAAAAACATGACCTTAGTTTAAAACTTTGGCATGAACGGGTTATATGCAACCCTTCAAGGAAGGTTAGACCTTTAATTTGAAATAGTGTTCATTTGCCTGAGCCAAACGAATGTAAAATTAAATTAAATGTATTACTATTTACCATGGACTATTTTTCTGTTTGTCGATAAAACAAGACTCCATATTTTAAATTGAGGTTCGAGTATGATGTTGATCTCATAAAAAAGTGAAATGAGTCAAAATTATGACTTTTTTTTAATGTGCCTACGTGTAGGTTTCACTGACGGATCTGAGGATGTCTCAAAAGTTCAGACATTGCTTGAGGCAGGCCATCTCAAACTGAGAATAATCAGGTTGACGTCTCTCTGAGCCAGTGCATAAAGGATGGAGAGCAAGTGGCACAATGATATGTTTATTGAGAGGCTTTGGAGAATAAAAAAGGGTGGCTGCTGCTGGAATGTTACAACCGTTGACAAAAAAACCATAGACATCGATTTCATTACTTAAAAAACACGCACACACATCACTCTTAATCCCATTGTTCATCAGAAAGCAGAGAAACATACAGCAATGCACAGGACAAGACTTTCACAGTTTCTACAAATCCATTTCTACATGAAAATTTTCAGTTACACAGAAGTGGGGTCATTTAGGCACAGCAAAAGCAATAAGATGTGCATTTTAGCAACAAGAAAAATAATATTTTTTTATTTTTATTTTTTTTACACATTTCATGAATTCTCAGAGGCTTCAATGGACTGAGTGATTACAACGAATCTGTGGTGGAAAGATTTGTCTTGAATTCTTGTTCCCTACTGACAGAAGTGACATGTGCGTTCAGAAAGGGTACAGTATGCATCAAAAAATGTCTGAATGTGAGTAAAGACTCAGTTCATTTGGTTACCCCTGTATACACATTTTCTGTATATCAACTCTTCATGTACATATACACATACAGTATTGTGATTTTGCAGAGCATGGGATTGGCACATTTAATATAAATGTAATCCCAAATCAGTCAAAGGAATGGCTATTCAAGCATTTTCAGTCTATACACATCTCAATTGG